>OY856411.1:606250490-606457990 GCA_963693085.1 Alisma plantago-aquatica
AAATTTAGCAGAGCCAAATTGCTATAAAATCATATATTCGGGTACCTAGAAGTATGAGTAATTGCATATGTCATGGAAAGTGCAGGGTTTTACCATGTACAATGATTGAAAGTGTGGAAAAGTAAGTTCTTGACTGCTAATTTCCTCAGGAAGACATCCATTCAAACTTGGCATTCTTAACCCTCTATTGCATGCATTTTTCCTTCTCAGATCAATAACCAGCTGTCTAGCTACTTGGACCTGTGATCAGGGGTTGCTACACCATAGACAAGATAATCATCTCCTCCTGCTATAATGAGTGACCATACATTCCGAAGCTCCTTGACCCTCAACAAAATCTCCAGGTGAACCTCTCATCATTCTTTATGCTTTATAATCTTATCTTGAAAGAGGTTTTAAGGAAAGGAACTAAGTACAACAATGATCAGAAGTTGAACAACACCGTCTCTCTCTGTTGGTCTGGTCTAGGTGGTGGCCTAAGGAGTTGCTCCTCCAAATTTATTCTCTATTATTGTAAGCGTTGTAGTTGTGCTTGATGGTTGTTGTGACTAAAATCAATTATGTTTCCCTATTGCAGTGTTGGGAAGATGATTTGATAGGTGTTCTATACCTTATATACCATGCATTTATTACAGTGCCGAGAAGATGGAATGATAGTCTGCAAATCACTCTTAGCTATGGTCATCTATCTTCAATCATCATTGTAGTTGATTGCATATGTCTATAATTTCATCTTAATATGGAGGAACAAGTTGGATCAGATCCTACAACAAATGAAGGTAGCCAAAAGAGGACATCAACGTAGAATACAAGATCATGCTAGCAAAGTCTTCGTGGATAAAACTTTGCTAAAGGTTGTTTCAAAAAGACATACTCTTAAATATTGTTATATTCTTTCTACTTGTTTGAAGACTATTTTTTTATTTAAGGTCTTGGTGGATAAGAGTCCCCCATCTATTGCAACGTGAACATGTGCAGTCTAAAAACTACCTATCAGAGGTGCACATGTTTCATATTGTGCTGCATAGCGCACTACTCTTTGTTAGATTGTTATTATATTTGGTTAGATCCGTGGATTAGAGGTATTTAAACAGTTTCTTCTAACTTATGCACATATCAACACATGATCTCAATGTACCTGAAACCACTAAATGCTCGTCCTCCTCTTTCTTATTTTTTCACATATCAACACATGATCCTTGACTACCCTTTCATAGCAAGCCTTCTTACATTCATTTACAGGTTGAAAACCATTCATGTACATGTTTGAACCAATTAAAATTTGTGACAGGTAAAATTGTGTGTAGCACGACCGTGCTGGTCTGCACAGCCATGATGGGCAGTGGGTAGTATGGGCGTGGTGGCTAGCACGGCCGTTCTGGGCTCTAGATACCACAGGTGTGCTGGATAGCACGGCTGTGCTGGGCTCTGGCTACCACGGGTGTGCTGGCTAGCACGGCCGTTCTGGGCCATGGCTACCACAGGTGTGATGGTTAGCACGACCGTGTTGGGCTCTGGCTACCACGGGCGTGCTGGATAGCACGAGCATGCTGGATAGCACGGGCGTTCTGGATAGCACGGGCGCGCTGGATAGCACGGGCATGCTGGGCTCTGGCTATCACGGGCCTGCTGGCTAGCACGGGCCTGCTGGCTAGCATGGGCCTGCTGCCATTCTGGGTCATTTTCTGAAGTTATTGTTAGTTATTTGTTTATATTATGCTAATTATTGTAATTTAGTATGATTATGATTTTTGCAAAGCACTACAAATATCGTCCTCTATATGTATAGAAGTAATTTGAAGACTCTTATCTTTCGATCGAAGGATTTACTTGATTCGATTCATATCTTCTTTTACTGACCAGTTAGTATCCATTTAAATTCTTACAGTTCACAAATTGTCGTCAAGGCAACTAGACTATATATTGAATTGTAGAAAATTGAAGGCATGAAGCCCATTGATACTTCTCATTCACTTCATACTTCTCATTCACTGGGCGAAGATGGCTTATGTAATAGGTAAGTTATGAGTATGAGGTACTATGTTTGCTTGTTTCTTTCGTGAGCTATATCTCAAAACTTATATGTTTCTTTGTAGGTATCCATGGTGGTTCGCGCAAAGTGGATGCTACTATCAACTTGATGGCACTTGAGATCCACAACATACAAAATTACAAAATGTATGGATTATGAGAAGAAATGCCAATATGTTCTGATCCAGGGGATTCGCCAACAAAAACTACATACATGAACCTCTACATGACGTTTCCAACAGGAAAGGCTGCAACTCTTGTGCTTAGTCCTATGTGTTGAGAGCTATGGGAGTTGATGAGGACATGTCACATACCTTGTTTGGGATTGGAAGATTCACCACTAAAGCTGAGATTCATAGGGTTGTTGAACTCATTGTGAATTAGGTGAAGGAACTAAGGGAGATTAGCCCTCTTTATATTGTGCTTTGTAGTCTACAGTGGATAGATGTAGTCAGAAGAAGATATTGTATACATGTGTCTTTTTTCCATACATATTGTAAAACAGGGGCCAGGTTAATGTCCTCCCCATGTGTACTCATTGTTCAAATATAAATAAAAGTATCATTGTTGACATTGTAAGCACAACTCAAACTTGATTAATATTCATCTTTTTTCTTATTGAAAACCCCTCTATATTGGCAAGCGACTGACTGGATACATAATGTCTCTCACTACATATGTATGTATAGTACATGGTGTCTTTCACTACACACTAGCTATAATTACATGTATAGCAAGTGCTAATTTTTGCTATACATGAACTACAAATACAAATTGTAACCAATGTCATCTCTCCCTACATATCATAGGTACAAATTGAATTGTAGTCATATATTTGGCTACAATTGAAACTACATGTTTATGTGTAAGGACATTTTAACCTACAATTAGGGTTACATATGAATTTGTAGTCAGAGGAATAACTAACTACAACTTTCAAAAATGTATCCTAAATAATTAGCTACACGGGTATTAGCTATATATTATAAATGTAAGGATAAATGTAGCCAAAGCTTTTAGCTACAAATTTTGGGGTTTTCGCTTCAAAATTTTTTTCGTAGTTAAAGACCATATTTTTTGTAGTGATTTTATGGTAATTGAATATTTCTCATCTACTAGCCTTAGTATTCTTATGTATACATACATAGGTAAAGCTATATGTGTATCTATACTAGTATGATAACGAAATTGGGTTTCTAAATACATTAATCTAACAACCATGTAGCTTAATTTTGTTGGTTCTTTGTGTAATATTTTTAGATCTAAATGGATATGACAAGAGAAAGAAGAACTGACCTATGTCCAGTTGGTTTCCTCCTGATTTCCATGAGCATTGATGGTTAACCATCTGACCCCTTAGACTTTGGATGAAGATTATTCTCATTTAAAGGCTCTTTGAGGTGGATCAAATATGATAGGAAAGGCATAAAGGTCTAGGAAGCAAGTTGCTTGTATTGTAGGTTAGTAAGCTAGTCGAGGTTGGTAGCATGGTTCCTCTAATCTGCTACAGATTAATCCAACTACAGACTTCCTTGAACACATGTTATATCATATGTATTAAAGAAGATTAATTGAAAATAGATCAACCAATATGGGTGGAAGGCTTTCTCTCCTTTCTTTGGATCGTGTAAATCTTTGTGCAACTATGCAAGGTTCTTATAGTTTTGGAGTGGCTTGGAAGATGGCCGTGGGAAGTTGTGATTGATTGGACAAATAGGAGGTGTCATTTCTACTAATCTCATATCTGACTAGGCTCATTATCTCCACCCTATGTGGAGGTTCCGCCTGTCAGAGTAGGTGCACACGACAATGCTCCTAGTCTTTCTCATGGTGCCCTACAGGTAGGTGCATAGGGCAAGGTTTTATGTGGTGGAAGTCGTAGGTGCATAGGGCAAGGTTTTATGTGGTGGAAGTCGGTGATGGTTTGGATATTGACTACATGTTCATGGTCAGTGAACATGTAGGTTTGTGGTGGCTTTGTTATTGATAAGGTTGTAGTTATGGGGATGGGGGTTTACAAGGCGGCATGAAGGATGGTAGGCAGTTGTATATCCATGATGCCTAATGGACAGTGACAACCTGGGATCAAGCATGGGTAGAAAGCTTGTTGGGGACTAGCTACCCGTTGTTATAGTCTGGGATCCATCAATCAAACTTCACTATTTTTAGGCCAAAGGTTCATGATGATTAGAGTTGAATGTAGGTATCATTGTGCTTGTCATTAAAGGCGTTAGTGAGTTATATAGATCGTAGGGATAAGACTAGGGTTTGAGGGAAGTGTTCCCACTAACAAGGAGGAGCGAGTCTGGTTGACCTCTGGATGTTTCGAGGGGGGTGGGATGAAGTCTCACGGTTGTCTTTACAGGTGGCATCATTGCCTTGGTAGTAATTAGTGCTCTTCACTGACACATTCAACTCAAAGGTATGGTCCTAGTCAATTTTTGAGTTTTGAGAGAGGAATCGATCTCTCATAACCATTGGGCTAGGTTGACAAGGGTGATGTATATGTGGTTCATGATACATGTTATGAATGGGTGTTACTAAACATTCATTTATAGATTTTTATTATCTCTTAAGTTACAAATCCTATTCCCCAAAAAAATCAATAATAAGTCTAGTTTTTGTAAACTACACTATTAAAATACCAACACCTATACTTATACCTCTAGATATAGATATTTTAATGAACATCACAATATAACTAACTATGTATATATTTTAGTAAAATTAATATTTTTCAATGATTCCAAACTATTAGTACGAACATCTGGGGTACTCCATGAATACAAAACTAATTCAAGATATCAATGAATTAATAATTTAAATTGACATCAAATTGATTTTTGAAGTCCAATTCAGGGACAAAATTGAAAATGTCGCTCGGACGAGGAGAATAACAACATTTACACAAAGAGAATTTAATTGGAGACTAATTTGTGCCAAAGACATTGACAATTACATCAAAATAAATGAGTAGGAATTGGAATGAAGGAGAACAATGTATATAAGCTCAAGTTAGGGGAGATTATGGATTATAGCTCAAATATAGTTTTAGATAACTTTTAGTATGTTACAAATACCCTATGGGTAGACATGCAATTTGTATTACCTATCAAGCCTAAAAAGTGACTAAATTGCCCACTCAGTATGCCAATCTATCTTGAAAAATCAATCTAGTTGCAATGGTAGGGTGTCGAGACATATCAAGAGAAACTAATTTCACCCGATAAGGCTGACCTAGCATAAACATACCTCACAATAGCAAATGTTTAGGTGTCGGTAACAAAAAAAGGTAAACATATAAATATAAAAGAAAGGAGATTTTTTAAATATAGTCTATAGTTATTTTTTAACTCCTATATGATTAATAGCTCAATCTTATTAAAGGTGGAATGATAAATCTTACCCATTTTGATACCCTCTCCAATCTTGTGGCTTGTGGAAAGCTCAAATTTCAATAATCTTGAATTGACATTGGGACATGGAATGTTGAGTTCACATATTTCTCTATGTCGTTCTAATTTCTATGACCATAGAAACCAACAAAACCAAACCAAACTGACTAATTCAGTTCTATTTTAGCAGGGTGAATGGTTCATTTTGGTTTCAATAATTTTTAAACCATTAAATAGTAGTTTGGTATAGTTTGAGGGTGTAGTTTGACCAAACTGAATCGAAGCAATACATATATCTACATATTAATATTGTATATATAGTTATATAACATAATATACTCTTTTAGAATTAATTATATATTGGTTAAATTGTGAATGTTAAAGATTCATAATTAACACTAGATAAATGGAATTAAATAAAATAGAGTGAACTATGTAGTAGGATGCATTAATACCCATATGAAGTTAGTTTCACATTGTTAATGAAGAGTTTTTGTGTATACACACACACACACACACACACACACTGTGAGGCCCGATCTCCGTGCCATCTCTAATGACCCTGAAGACTGGGGAGTCACCCTCGGTAAACCACCCTTAACTTTTTCTTTACTCAATCACTTAGAATTCAGTTAAAGGAAACCTTATAGCTTAAATAACATCGAATCGTAATAAAACTGTGGAAGCAACTTACCATTAACCTTACTCGAAAGAAAAACAAACTTACACGACATATTACATTGTTCATGCAGAATGTAAAACACAACAGATAACTGAAAGCTAAACTATATATTACATTACATTCTCTCTCTACCACACAACATGCCCAAGGACCGAGGGGAAAGGACCTCTAACCTAACTAAACACTACCTTCTAAGCACCTGGGTGATAAGATCCTTCAGCTTCCTCATGCTGACGATGACCTGAAAAATGTTTCAGTAGGTTGGTGAGCTACTAGCTCAGTGAATAGAATTTCACTCAACCATTGCAGATAACTCATTTATGTTTATTAATTGAAATAAAATGCAGGAAATACTATATTGAACAGATCTAAAACAATATAGCTAAATAACATGAAATGTCAGCATTTCATTAAAATAACAACTGTTGTGAAACTATAGATACAATCAAACAATAGGAAATGTTGAAATTTCATTTAATGAGCAATTGCTGCGAAACTGCACTTGAATCATTCTTGACTCTTTTACTTATAAGAAATTGTGTGGACCTAAATGGTCATATTTTAGCTTATTCCTTGATCATATGCAGAGTACTATACATAAGAAGACTCGTAGCAAACTACGATCTCACCATACAAGACTTAGTCGACACCCTGGGATAGCTAAGTCTGACTACTCTCTGGTCTGCAACAGGAAAAATGGTTCTCTGGCCTCGGCACACCTATTATGTCGTAAAATTGGACTCCTCCTGTAACCTAAGCACACAAGCAGAGAGTCGAGCCAACTATTTGCTTTTATGTACTCTAGTACCACTAGGCCCTCCGGTTAATGTTGGACACTACAAACTGTAATTTAAGGAGACTTCCACTAGGGCTTCGTCCCCTGTGCCACCTGTTAGCACGTTCTGACCCCCGTATACTGGGCACTGTCAGGGTTAGGTCGTTTCATCCCCACGACGCATACCTCTAAATGGGGATTCTACGGTATCAGGGCCCCTAAGTCTATCATTTTATTATTTCTTGGAAAACTCTTACTATATTGTACTTTTTTCTTACTTATACTCGACTATGGTATTTCTATGGTATCTCATCTACTTAATTGAAGTTTATATCACAACATGAAAATCATTCTAAACTTGGCAGAGTAGTATATTCAATAACATTGTAATTTACTGAGTAATCAATATTCCATCCATGCATACAAATTGAAATTCTTAAATAAACTGAATTCATGTCAACTTGGCACATATATGCTGAAATCATACAATTGAACATCGTAACACACTAACAAGAGTCAATTACTCGTTATATGAGAAATCGTCAGTAGCACTTGTAAATTATCTGAAATTCCTCAAAAAATCGTGCACATCAACTCAAATTCTGACTTGTGCATCATATAACTCAATTATAAGTCAATTTACTTGACATGGAAAGATTTAATGTAGAAACGTGCGCATCAACCCCAAATCTTGAGTTACGCATCACCGAACTTAATTACGATTTAATTAATTATCATGGCACCAATTATTAATATTAATTGAGAATTTCAAATGATATCTTTGAGAAACGTGTCAATTTGTGTAAATATTAAATTATTCACCTTAAATATAACAAAGAGTGTGCAATTAGGTTTTCTTTGAACATTTTTCATGTTCTCGTCATTTCTTTACAATCGATCATCTATTAAATTACTAAAAGTGTACAACCAGGGTTTATACCCAAACTGAATAGTTATTGACCGTGTACTACTGTTTTCAACATTTAACTGAGTAATTTAGATTTCAATCAATCATGTAATTTCACTAGTCCAAATCGCACAAATCAATCAAACGATTAGTGTCACGCAAACGTAACTAATAAATTCATGTAATTTAGGAATTAAGCGACACTGACACTGTCCGGCACCTAGGTAAACGTTGTTACCCGCGAATAATACTGATTTCAATCGAAACGTCCGATTATTAAAGTTATACTTGTGTTTGGGAGCGAGATTTTACTGACCGCGATTCGAGAAGTCCAAAAACAACTTGAAACGCGTGTAGAGTCCACTTTTCGGGCGTCAGTGGGGTCATCTTCTACCTTGGGACAGTCGTGGTTCAAACGTAGCACACACACAGCTTCTTGATTTGGGTGTTGCTCGACGTTGCTTCATGCTAGAACCCCAAGGACAAGTTTAAGGTGTCGTTCCTTGGTGCTGCCTCGCGTCCAAGGTGGCACAAGGTTGCGGCGGCAGCTGCTGCTGCTCAAGAAGGAAGGGGCGCTGCCCTACTATTTGGGGCGTCCATGGAGCGAGGAGGAGGAAAGAGGGATCGGGCGATGCAGATTTGTGCTCTGGATCGTCGGTCGAACTCAAAGATGACCTCCCCTTGAAGTTTTGTGCACCCAAGGGGGCTATTTGGCCGAGCCAAAGAAGTTGGCCGACAGCCGCTGCTGCTACAAGTCAGGCGCCCTAGCGGCTAGGTTAGCTGTGGTTGGAGGAGGAAGAAGGGAAGAGGAAGAGGGAAGGAAGAGGAGGTAGGGGCGCAGCTGGATCGGAGCTAAGGGCCAAGAATCGCCCGCCCTAGCTCACTCTAGTCGCAGCCAATCGAGCAACCTGTTGGGAGCCGCTCAACAAAAACGAGGAAGAAGATGATAAGGGAGAAACGGAATTAGGGGTTATATCCAATAAATGGAAAAATTGTAATCTAAGCCCAAGGATCTTGAAAACGTTATAACTATTGGCTCGAATGTCCAAATTGAGTGATTCTTTTTGCAAAGTTTCAAGCACAAGATCCTCTACAACCTCAAGGCAAGAAATCATGCTAATTGGACTATCTCACCTTATCAAAGCACTAAACACATCTATGAGTATTTAACTTAACTTAATTAACATGATGAGCACTAAGTGTTGTGCTTACTAGATAAACTTGGTGTGGGTCATAACAATCTCCCTTCCTTATAAGAATTTCATCCCAAAATTCCTAAAAGAGAAAAGGAAACTTGTTATGCATCTCTTACTCAAGCTCCCACATGGCTTCCTCTAGGTTGTGGCTTTCCACAAAACCTTCACCAACAGTGTCTCGTAATTCTTGAGCTTCTTGATCCTTCGATCAACTACATGTACAGGTCCTTCAACATATGACACATCTGATCTGAGTTGTGTAGGTTCTAGGTCCACAATCTTCTCTATACCAGAGTAACACTTCTTCAGCATTGATACATGAAACACGTCATGTAAATTAGCCAACTCGGATGGCAAATCCAACCTGTAGGCTACGGGTCCAATCCTCTCAACGACAGGATATGGGCCCATAAACCTAGGAGTCAATTTGCCTCTCTTACCAAACCTCGACACTCCTTTCCATGGTAAAACTTTTAGATACACTTCTTCACCAACCTCAAACTCAAGAGGTCTACGTCTCTTCTTAGCATAACTCTTTTGCCTATCCTGTACAACTTTCAACTGTTCTCTGATCACTGTTATCTTCTCGATAGTCAAATCCACTATCTCTGGTCCAAGAATCTGTTTATCACCCAGATGGTAAAAGTACTGATGTAAGACCGACAGGTCTCATGTTCAAAACCCCCCGGCCACGGGATGAATGAATGGCCAATTTTTATATAAAAAAAAAGAATCTGTTTATCACCCACCTCGTACCAACATGCGGGCGATCTACACTTTCTACCATACAGAGCTTCATACGGGGCCATACCAAGGCTCGAATGATGACTATTATTGTATGCAAACTCTATAAGGCTCAAGTGTTCTTCCCAACTCCCACTAAAATGCAAGACGTACATGCTCTCAGCATGTCCTAAAGAACTGAATAGTCCTCTCGGACTGACCATCCGTATGCGGGTGAAAAGTTTTACTGAACTTCAACTTTGTGTCTAAAGCACGATGCAACTGATTCCAAAACCAGGAGGTGAACTTAGGATCTCTATCTGATATAATTGAAACTGGGATACCATGCAACCTGACTATCTCATCCACGTATATCTTAGCCAACTTTGGGACATCAAAGGTTGACTTAACAGGAAGAAAGTGAACAGACTTAATCAGTCTATCCACAATCACCCATATCGAGTCACAACCTCAAGGTGTCCTGGGAAACCCTACCACAAAATCCATTGTAATATGTTCCCACTTCCACTCAGGTATAGGAAGAGATTGCAAGGTACCTGTAGGTTTCTGGTGCTCAGCCTTAACCTGCTGACACACACTGCATCTAGCCACGTACTCAGCTACATCCTTCTTCATACCTGACCACCAGTACAACTCTTTAAGATTCCTATACATCACTGCATGTGCTTCCTCAAGAATATGTTCTTTCAAATCATTATCTCCAGGTACACACAACCTGTCATGCTGATACAACAAACCATCATGTGAAAACCTGAACTATGGTATTTTTCCCTCTGTCATGTCCTGCATGATCTGTTGTAACTCACTGTCATTCTATTGGAGTTCCTTGATCTGAACATAAAAAGTAGGCTTGACTTGCATCTGTGCAAGCAAACCACTATACTCTGTCACCCCGAAGTCTAAATTCAACTTCCACATCTCTACTAGCAAGTCTCTCTTAAAACATGCCATAGAAAATACATCAGTTGTTGAACTTGACTTCCTGCTGAGGGCATCTGCTACCACATTCGCCTTCCCAAGATGATAATCTATCGTCACTTCATAATCCTTGATCAATTATAACCACCTCTGCTGTCTAAGATTCAGATCCTCCTGGGTGAAGATATATTTCAAACTCTTATGATCTGTAAACACCTAGCATGCCTCGCCATAAAGATAGTGACGCCATGTCTTAAGCGCATGAACTACAACAGCTAACTCCAGATCATGTGTCGGGTAATTCTCCTCATTCTTCTTAAGCTGTCTAGATGCATAAGCTACTACTTTGCCTTCCTGCATCAACACACAGCCTAAGCCTCTCCTTGAAGCATCACAAAACATTGTATAGCCTTTACCTGCCTCGGGTAGGATCAACACTGGTGTTTTAGTCAACCTCTTCTTCAAGATCTGAAAACTCTTCTCACAGTTGTCTGACTAGACAAACGGTGCACCCTTTCTTGTTAAGCATGTCAGAGGTGACGCTATAACGTTGAAGTTATGGATAAACCTCTTGTAGTAACCTGCCAATCCTAAGAAGCTTCTGATCTCAGTAGGAGTCTTAGGCTGCTCCCGCTGCATAACAGATTCGACTTTCTTAGGGTCAATACTTACTCCATCTCCTGAGATGACATGTCCAAGAAAAGACACCTCATCTAACTAGAACTCATACTTACTAAACTTAGCATATAACTGGTGTTGTCTCAACAACTGTAATGCTATCCTTAGATGCTTCTCATGGTGCTCATCATCTCTAGAGTAGATCAAAATGTCATCTATGAAAACCACTATGAATTGGTCCAAGAACGGCTTGAAAATCTGATTCATCATATCCATGAAAGTTGTTGGGGCATTAGTCAGTCCAAACGACATGACCAGAAACTCATAATGCACGTATCTTGTTCTAAAAGCAGTCTTAGGAATATCTGAAGCCTTTATCCTCAGCTGATGATATCTATATCTCAAATCTATCTTAGAAAAGATCATCACTCCACGCAACTAATCAAACAGATCATCTGTCATTGACATCGGGTATTTATTCTTGATAGTGATCTTATTCAACTGTTTGTAGTCTATAAATAACCTCATAGTACCATCTTTCTTCTTCACAAACAAGACTGGAGCTCCCCATGGCGAAGAACTAGGTCGAATGAAACCCTTATCCAGTAACTCCTGTAACTAGATTTTGAGTTCCTTCAACTCTGCAGGTGCCATTCTGTAGGCTGGCAGTGTTATAGGATGGCTACCTGGTAACACCTAGATCTCAAAGTCTATCTCTCTTTCAGGAGATAGACCTGGAAACTCATCTGGGAAAACATCTCGGAAGTCGTAGACCACTGGCACATCCCATAGGCTGACTGTGTTCTTCTCAGCTCTAATATCCACTACATGTGCCAAGAACGCCTCACAACCTCTCTGCAACATCTTATCAGCTACAACGGTTGATATGATACACGTAGCCAAAACTTTCCTGTCTCCAGAAAAGACACAAGAAAATCCATCATGTTGAAAGACAGCCTCCTTCTTTCAATAATCGAGCTGAACTTGATACATCTCTAGGCAATCCATACCCAGGATAACTTGAAAAGAATTGACATATAGGGGTATAAGATTAACCGCAATGGTATAACCACCAAAGGTCAACAAACATCCAGGACAATACTTTGTCAACACTGTCAGTTCACCTAACGGAACTCTCAACAACAACTCAAATGATAGCTCCTGGGATAACAGGTGAAGCTCACAAGCTAAGGAATGTTGTATAAACAAGTGAGTAGCACCCAGATCTATCAAAACTGTAATTGAGATGTTGTTAAAGAAAAGCATTTCTCCTGTAATTACTCGAGAAGAAACAATACCTTCTTGTGGTGTCAGAGAGAAGAAACGCCATGAAGCTCTTCCTCTCCCACGATGTCCTCATTGTCCTTCCCTTCCACTGGGTGCTGCTCCACCTCGGGAACCTGAAGCTACTAAAGAATCGGGTCCTCCAACTGGAGCCTGTCTCAGAACATACTGGTACTGTAACTGGGAACCATATGTTGCCACTTGATGAAGCTAAGGACATTGCCTTTTAAAGTGTCCCACATGTCCGCAAATATGACAACCCTGAAAATCTGTATCCCAACACTGACTGGTGTGCAGTTTTCCACAGATATCACACCTCGGTACCTCTCTCCTTGGCGGACCTGTCACTGAAGATGATGATCCAAAAGACCTTCCTCTTGGCACATTGCTCCATCTCCCTGGACTAGGTCTTCCTCTACTCTGAGAAAATATCACATCTTCAGATCCTTGTTTACTGAAACAACCAAAACCTCATCCAAGCTTCGAGAAGAAACCACCACCACTTCCTCGGTGTCCACTACTAGCTTGTCCTCTTCCAAAGTCTTTGAGTCTCTTCCTATTCTCATAGAGCTTATCAGCATTCACAGACTCCTCTATACGTCTCGTTGCCTTAAGAAACTCTCTGAAGTTCTCTCTTTCTCTTTGGCCAACTGCAGATATACTATGTCAGATTTCGGGCCTCAATCCAGCCTAGAATCTTCTGCACTTTTCCACGTTGTTTGGGACGAGTTGTGGGAAAAAATTTACCAACCTGGCGAAGCATGCCTCGTACTCTCCCACTGACATATTCTCTTGTCTGATGTTCTCCAACTGTCTTATCTTCTCACTCATAAAGGTAGGTGGGTAGTACTTAAGATGGAATTCATCAATGAAATCCTTCCAAGTCAGTATCGTGTTCCTCCTTTAAGCAAATAAATTACGTGGTTGATTTGTCTTTCCTCAGACAGCTCCATCAGATAGAACACCTTCTCTAACTGCCTCAGCCACTCATCTACCACTACAGGGTCCGTAGTTCCAACAAACTCAATACCTCCAAGCTTCTTAACCAGCTCATAGGATCTCATCAAATCCTTGCGGGTCGAGGTAGAAGCTCGCCTCTTCATCTTATACTTTTCCTTGGTCTCAAAAAACATCTTGTACATCCTTGATACCTCATCCACATCATCTCCACCACATGGACCCATCACCTGAGGATCAGGTCCAATGTAGCTCTTCGTTTGGTCCTCATGACCACATCCTCTTCCTACCATCTACAATAATATAACAGAACATTTCATATTAGAAAATTGCAGTTAGAAGGAAGACACCTAAGTCCTAATCCTATTGGTCACTTAGCATCCCCTGACCTTGACTTAGAGTAACTATGTACTCAAACCTATGCTCTGATACCAAAAGAGTTGTGACGCCCGATCTCCGTGATATCTCGAATGACCCCGAGACCGGGGAATCGCCCTCGGTAAACCACCCTTAACTTTTTCTTTACTTAATTACTTAGAATTAACTTAAAGGAAACCTTATAACTTAAATAACATCGAATCGTAATAAAATTGTGGAAGCAACTTACCATTAACCTTACTCGGAAGAAAAACAAACTTACACAACATATTACATTGTTCATGTGGAATGTAAAACACAACAGATAACCAAAAGCTAAACTATATATTACATTACATTCTCTCTCTACCACACCACATGCCCAAGGACCGAGGGGAAAGGACTAAGATACCTCTAACCTAACTAAACACTACCTTATAAGCACCTGGGTGATAAGATCCTTCAGCTTCCTCGTGTTGATGCTGACCTAAAAAATGTTTCAATAGGTTTGTGAGCTACTGGCTCAGTGAATAGAATTTCACCCAACCATCACAGATAACTCATTTATATTTATTAATTGAAATAAAATGCAAGAAATACTATATTGAACAGATCTAAAAACAATATAGCTAAATAACATGAAATGTCAACATTTCACTAAAATAACAACTGTTGCAAAACTATATATACAATCAAACAAAAGGAAATGTTGAAATTTCATTTAAAGAGCAACTGCTGCGAAACTGCGCTTGAATAATTCTTGACTCTTTTACTTATAATAAATTCTATGGACCTAAGTGATCATATTTTAGCTTATGCCCTGATCATATGCAATGTACTCTACATATGAAGACTCATAGCGAACTACGATCTCACCATACAAGACTTAGTCGACACCCCGTGATAGCTAAGTCTGACTACTCTCTGGTCTGCAATAGGAAAAATGGCTATCTGGCCTCGGCACACCTATTATGTCGTAAAACTGAACTCCTCCTCTAACATGAGCACACAAGCGGAGAGTCAAGCCACCTATTGGCTTTTCTGTACTCTAGTGCCACCAGGCCCTCTGGTTAATGTTGGACACTACAAAATGTAATTTAAGGAGACTTTCACTAGGGCTTCGTCCCCCGTGCCACATGTTAGCACATTCTGACCCCCATATACTGGACGCTGCCAGTGTTAGCTCATTTCATCCCCACGGCACAGACCTCTCAATGGGGATTCTACGGTGTCAGGGCCCCTAAGTCTATCATTTTATTATTTCTTGGAAAACTCTTACTATATTGTACTTTTTTCTTACTTATACTCGACTCTGGTATTTCTATGATATCTCATCTACTTAAGTAAAGTTTATATCGCAATATGAATATCATTCTAAACTTGGCAGAGTAGTATATTCAATAACATTGTAATTTACTGAGTAATCAATATTCCATCCATGCATACAAATTGAAATTCTTAAATAAACTGAATTCATGTCAACTTGGCACATATATGCTGAAATCATACAATTGAACATCGTAACACACTAACAAGAGTCAATTACTCGTTATATGAGAAATCGTCAGTAGCACTTGTAAATTATCTGAAATTCCTCAAAAAATCGTGCACATCAACTCAAATTCTGACTTGTGCATCATATAACTCAATTATAAGTCAATTTACTTGACATGGCAAGATTTAATGTAGAAACGTGCGCATCAACCCCAAATCTTGAGTTATGCATCACCGAACTTAATTACGATTTAATTAATTATCATGGCACCAATTATTAATATTAATTGAGAATTTCAAATGATATCTTTGAGAAACGTGTCAATTTGTGTAAATATTAAATTATTCACCTTAAATATAACAAAGAGTGTGCAATTAGGTTTTCTTTGAACATTTTTCATGTTATCGTCATTTCTTTGAAATCGAGCATCTATTAAATTACAAAAAGTGTATAGCATGGGTTTATACCCAAAATGAATAGTTATTGGTCGTGTACTACTGTTTTCAACATTTAACTGAGTAATTTAAATTTCAATCAATCATGTAATTTCACTAGTCCAAATCACACACATCAATCAAATTATTAGTGTCGCGCAAATGTAACTAAGAAATTCGTGTAATTTAGGAATTAAGTGACAATGGCACCTAGGTAAACGCTTTTACCCGCGAATAATATCGATTTCAAATTATTAAAGTTATACTTGCGTTTGAGAGTGAGTTTACTCACTGCGATTGGAGATGTCCGAAAACAACTTGAAACGCGTCCAGAGTCCAGATTCTGGATGCCAGCTGGGTCTTCATCTACCTTGGACAGCCCTGGTTCAAACTCAGCACACACACACCTTGATTTGGGCGTGGCTCAAAGTTGCTTCGTGCTAGAACCCCAACGATGAGTTTAAGGTGTCGTTCCTTGGTGCTGCCTCGCGCCCAAGGTGGCCCAAGGGGCGCCGCCCTACTGTTTGGGGCGTCCATGGAGCGAGGAGGGGGAAAGAGGGATCGGGCGCTGCGGATTTGTGCTCTGGATCGTCGACCGAACTCAAAGATGACCTCCCCTTGAAGTTTCGTGCGCCCTAGGGGGCTATTTGGCCGAGCCAAAGCAGCTGGCCGCCGGCCGCTGCTGCTGCAAGTCGGCCGCCCTAGCAGCTAGGTTAGCTACGGTTGGAGGAGGAAGAAGAAGGGAAGAGGAAGAGGGAAGGAAGAGGAGGTAGGGATGCAGCTGGATCGGAGCTAAGGGCCAAGAATCACCCGCCCTAGCTCACCCTAGTCCCGGCCGGTCGAGCAACCTGTTGGGCGCCGCTGAACAAAAATGAGGAAGTGGATGATAAGGGAGAAAGGGAATGAGGGGTTATATCCAATAAATGGCAAAATTGCAATATAATCCCAATGATCTTGAAAATGCTATAATTATTGACTCGAATGTCCAAATCGAGTGATTCTTTTTGCAAAGTTTCAAGCGTGAGGTCCTCTACAATCTCAAGGTAAGAAATCATACTAATTAGACTGTCTCAGCTGATCAAAGCACTAAACTCATCTATGAGTACTTAACTTAACTTAATTAACATGATGATGCACTAAGCGTTGTGCTTACTAGATAAACTTGGTGTGGGTCATAACACACACACACACATATATATATATATATATATAGAGAGAGAGAGAGAGTCAGCCTAGTGTACACTCGAGTGTACCGGAGGCACCGTACACCTCAATAATTTTTAAAGATAGAGTAACTTTTTGAAAAATCTAAACCGTTGATCTTCTTAATTATCTTAAGAACCTACTATATAATAAATTTTATCTCATTTGGACACTTATAGGCCATGCATCTAAAGGAGGCAAAAAATCATGCATTTCAAATTAGTTTTGTGCATCGATTTTATTGTCCTTAGATGAGTGACTTATACTCATCCAAATGAGCTCAAATTTTATATGTGGCCTATTATTATTGTAACCATGAAGATCAATGGATTAGATTTTGGGAAAATATGGTCTAGATAGGCAAACACCATTGAGGTGTACGGCGTGATCTGTACACTCGAGTGTATTCTAGCCTGACTATATATATATATATATATTTATTTATTTATTTATTTATATTTATATATATATATATATTTATATATATATATATTTATATATATATATATATTTATATTTATATTTATATTTATATATATATTTATTTATATTTATATATATATATATATATATATTAAGTCATCAGTTTAATTCAAAAAGGTTTTCATCGGTTTAAAATGATATTAAGCCATCAGTTGACCAAAACATAAGACATTACGTCCAACTAATTAATATTAACAGGAGACTGGTACCAATGCAACAAAGTTGAAAAGCTTCCCCAAAAAAAAGAATTTTTGTAATGTTATTAAAACATTGTGTAACAAAATATGCATGTGTTCAAATTACAGGAAAACCCCTCAAATTGAGAAAATTGTATAAAAGTCCACTAAGTTAATTAAATTACATAACTTGGGCTAACTAAGTTGGAATTAGATCAATTTCACATAGCTTTGTCAACTAATTTGAAACATAATCCAAAGTGTAGGGACTTACATTGGGACGGTAACCATATTGACATCAACTTCAAGTTTATGACCCCTCGCAAAGTGGAAGCGTCATTGTCTTGTAAGAAGGCAAATGTACGATGAGAACCCTTCCCTTTACGTGATGAACCAACATCACCTACAAAAAATAACTAACTCCAAAGTCTTTAAAGAGAACAAATATTTGTTTGATCAAATATTTAATCAATTTTTATAATTGAAAATTCTACTGTTACGCTCTAATCAAATGTTCCAAGCAATACAAGCAGCCAACTCCCAACCATTATCCTTAAATTTATGTCACAATAAGGTCCAATGTCATATATTTGGAGTAGAGAATAGTCATAGGTATCGTTTAGGAGACCACTAGTTAGAAGGTAGTAATAAAAGTGATCCTAGACATAGAGACACTCAAAAAAATTGTTGGATGCTTTCTAAATTATGTTACACTAGAAAACATAAATAGGGACGTAGGAACCCTTTGTTCATATATCCAATGTCGACGTAAAAGATTGTGTACCCTATGAGCCAAAGAAGAATGACAAATTTGGGAGGGCATATGATTTTCCAAAATGCACCATAAAGATTTTGCAACCTTGATCTTTAAAGAAATTGTAAAATTTATTCATTGTGTATCTCATGTTGGATATATAGACAGAAGTTAACTGGATTAAGGCACACAATTAATCACCAAATATGCGGCAGTAATAATAATAGTTATGGATTCAGAGAAAGCAATGATTAGTTAAAAGATGCAAACTCTAAAACCCGGGATGAAGTCGTGTGAAGCACTATCTTCAAGACGAATTCTATCACTCCTAGCACAATGTTTTCTAGCGGTCTGCCTCCAAGATTCAACTACTCTAACTTTGGTACAATCACTCGGTACAAGTTAGAGGATTGTGTCGAACTCATTTCTTTACACCTTATCACAAAGAAGAAAGAGGACGTCATAAAGTGTCACTGCTACAAGAACAACAACAAGCTAAAATGTTTGGAGATGAACGAAGGTTAGTGTGGTGGTGGAAGAAAATTGGACCGTTCCCATCAAGAGAAACTTGAACATGAAAGATCTCTCTTTTTTCTCTATGTATGTAACTATGTTGCTCTATATTTTGGTTCGCACATGTTGTCCATTTTGCAACTGTTAGTTTTTCCAACATTCATCTTAATCATTGTGATTAATGAGGAAATTTAATGGTAATCAAAGAGAGGATAATTGTTGTTGTGTTACATTGCAATTGTTGGACTTCTCAATGTGTGTCTTAATTGTCGAGGTTAATGGGTGTATTTAATGATAGTCAAAGAGGGGGTAGTTGTTGCTTCCTTAAACATTATCAACAAACTCCGAATGAGGCAAAATAGAGATCACAAACCTTTTCGGAAAACAAATTAAATATAATTAATTTTATTCCATAAAATAAATATGGGACAAATCATTGGCTAGAACAAGTAAATACAATGTTCTCCCGCATGTTTTATATTTTTTTTGAAAAAATTATTAAATAATACAAGTTTGCAAGATTCCTATGTATTTTAGTATTGGTAGTTTGTAGCTTTGAACCCATTACCTAGAGTGACTCACTTCAATTCAAAGATAAATGGTGAACTACGTCTCAAACCAGACTTTTTGATTCAAACTTTAGTAAATCACACAATCCTGGTGCAGGTACGAGAATGAGGTCCTATCAATGTTGTGAATAAACAGTCTTCACATGGATCTTGTTTCATGAGTGCTCTAGCGAGTATGCACAACTCACATAAATCCCGACTCTTGGGTTACACTCATATAGTAGGGATCTCCAACGGTGTCGCGACTGGTATACATCCTATCAATAAATGTCTTTAAACTCATTCAGAGAAAAGCTCTTCCTATACTTAGAATAAAGCACTAGCGCCATAAGGAGGGTCACGAGTGAAACTTCAAAGCGTGCTTTTGAATAACACAAAATTTTAGTTGTCCCTTTAAACCAATCCACATGGGATCTCTAGTTTTAGAATGGTAGGGTTACCACTGCAATGTTTAATCTATGGGCAAAAGACCCCCCCGACAAACTGAATGCTAGCTTTCTAGTTGGACACTTAGCAAGTGGATTTACAACATTCATTATGAATTTTACATGCTCCATAAATATGACCTCATGGGTGATATGATCTCTCACATCTTCATATATTAACCTAATAAAGTGCTTTCTCAGGTTACCTTTAGATTGGCTAGCTTTTTCAATGGTTGCTTTATTATCACATAACAGAAATAAGAGGAAATGATTAAAAAATAATTGACAGATCAATAAATAAATTTCTAAGTCATTCAGCTTGACAATAAGATCAATCTAAGGCAATGAACTCGCCCTCTATGGTGGATTTAGATATCACAGTTTACTTGGATGATTTCCAAGAAAATGCTCCTCCTCCAAGGCAAACGACATACCCATTGGTTGATTTAATTTCATTTGAATCAGCGATCCAATTTGCATTTGTATAACCCTCTAACGTTGGTGGGAAACTAGTATATTGGAGACTATATTGTTGTACCTTTAAGGTACTTAAACACTCTTTCCAAAGTTTCCTAGTGGTCTGTGTTAGGACAACTTGTGTACCTGCTCAATCTACTTACAACATAAGAAATATCAGGTTTAGTGCAGTTAGCTAGGTACATCAATCCTTCTATTACTTGCACATATCTATGTTGATCCACATGAGTACCCATATGTACCTTAAGTTAGGATCATAAGGTATATAAATAGGAGTACAATCAAACAATTCAAATCTACGCAAGATTTTATCTACATAATGAGTTTGATTAAGTACAAAATCAGAAGCATATCTACTCAATTTAATACCAAGTATTGTATCAGAAAGTCCTAAATCTTTCATATCAAAATTTCTAGCTAGAAAAGATTTAGTCTCATTTATAAATTTGAGAACTATCCAAATAGCAAGATATTGTCTACATGCAAACACATAATAATGCAGACGTCATCAATAAAAAAAATTTGGTCAGTCAAAAAGCGTGTTACTATATTACCAAAAACTTTGGGAACAAAGTACCCCATTACAGCAAGAACAAAAGAACCTTGATACCAAAAAGCTTGTAATCAAGGCCAAGAGAAACAAAAATCCTAAAACTATACATAAGGCTTAGATCCTAAAACAACTCGATCTGTGACATGAAGCCTTAAGCAAAGCCAAGCACTCAATAGCATGAAACCACCCACAAATTATGAGTACAAGGGCTCTGCTGACAGACCACATCCCAATAGACCCAGGAATATAGGGTCACAGCACCAACACACAGAATCAAGGCTTCAAATAACCTGAACACAGACAAGGTCCAAGTCATCATCACCTGGAAATGTGAACACATCCAGCTAGGCAGCTAGACACCAAACAACTACCCAAGCTCCTTGGTTAGCTCTAGCTTGATGCACAAAATGATGTTGTTTGCACAACATCACCACCACAGCACTCGAAGGGTGAACCACCTGCTGCAGCAGCAGCCAGCACCCTGCCAAGCCATCCATCGTGATTCTAGGACCCAGAAGGGAGGCACCGCCGACGCAACATTGGTGGAGCCCCTAACCCAGTTGTAGTAGAGGAGTCAAGGAGCAGTACAAGGTCCTTCCATTAGCTGACTAACGATTAATGTCCTTGAGCTAGACAACTACCGTTCCACCACTAGCATTTGAATCATTCCCTGAATGTGTGGGATCCAAGTAGGAATCCAGCCCTCTTCATCAGTCGACAATCAACTCAATACCATAACCCTGCAAGGCTCGACTTGACGCAACAAAAGCAAGGATTAGGAGGAGAAGAAGAGCAAAAGCCTCCCTCTAAACCCAACCCCACAAAAGACCCATGTATGCACATAGACCCCTCGTCCAACACCTCGAGGGCATTTGAATCTCTTGGCTACGAAGAGCCAAGCAATGAGGCACTCATCGACCAACTTGAGGGAGACCCAACTCACATCAACAGAGAAGCCACGTTAGAGCATAACCTCCAGTCGCTAGGGTGACACGCCAGGCTCCTACACTTCCATGTAGGATGCCTCATCAACTCTACCTATGTCGGCGGGGGGAGTTTGTCGTCGCACGGGAGCAGCTGGCTGACTACCCAGTCCAGGACCTGGAAAAGGTCATAGAACTGAGCCCCCAATCAGGGACGCCGCCAGCACATCAACACTCGGAGAAGGGATGAGAGGATGCCAGTGAGGAAAGGAGAAGGAGCCCCTTTCCTTAGTAGCGTGATGGAGCAGCTTCGAACAACGAAACTGGAGCGGACAACTTCTCTCCATATGCCACGCTTGAGCAGGATGGAGTCGACTGAGTCGAGGTAGACGAACCCAGCCCATATCTGATCGTCGCGCGCACATCAGTCTGCCCTTTCACCCCAAACAACCGAGACCGCCCCAGAAATGATGCAACTCCTTCCTCCTGAGGTCCACCATGACTTGCTACGCCTCACCAGGATTGGGGTCAGGGGGAGGAAAGCACCGAGGAGGCGCTCCCTCCCCCCAGCGGTAGCTGCTGGGAGGGTAGAGAGAAGGGAGAGCTATGAAACCCTATAGAGAGAGAGTCTCACTAATTATGTCATCAATAATTTTGGATAAATACAACTATTAGATTCATTTGCAATAAATCCCAAAGATAAAATAATTTTATCAAACTTATAATTCCATTGTTTAGGTTCCTATTTAAGTTCATATAATGACTTGACTAGTCTATAAACTTTGTGTTCTTATCTAGGAGCTAAAAAAACTTCTAGATGATCAATATGAATCTCTTCTTCGAGATCTCCATTCAAGAAGATTGTCTTGAGATCCATTTGATGGATTTCAAGTTAATTGATCGTAGTCAAAGCAACAAGGACATGAATGGAAGAGATTTTTGTTACATGAGCATATGTATCAAAGTAATCAAATCCTTCCTTTTGACTAGAGCCTTTGACTACTATTCTGGCCTTAAACTTATCAATGGAACCATCTATCCTCATATTTTTCCAAAATACCCATTTACATCCAACAGTGTTGCATCTTGGAGGAAGATCAGTAAGAATACAAGAATGATTGCCCATATTGATTCCATTATATTATGGACAACTTCTTTTCAAAATCTAGAGTCTATGGATTTCATGGCATCCTTATAGGTAAGTGGGTCTTCTACTACTAAGAAGATGTAGAAGTCGAGACCATAATTTTTATCAACTTTAGTCCTTTTACCCCTACCTGGGTCAATAGGAGGTTCATCTACAAGGAGTTCATGTTCTACTTCATATGAACCCAGGACATGAAGAGGTTCTTTAGGAGAAGAGGAAGAAGGATATCCACTAGAATCTCTATGAACCTTTTCCTTATGAGGAAATATGGTTTCATAATAGACAACATCTACAAGTCTAATCTTAAGTATAGAGTTGACTCTAATATCTGAGATATTAGGTTTTTAATCTATTACCATTATTGTTTTCAACATGTCTTGTAAAGATAATATCAACAGTTTTAGGTCCTAGTTTTTCTTTTTATTATCAAGGATTTTAACCTTGGAAAAACACCCCCACACTTTGAGGTATTTTAAATAAGGTTTCTTGTTAAGCCAAATTTCAAAGGGTGTTTTGTCAAGATGTTTAAACGGTATATGGTTTTGAATGTAGTTGATTGTATGAAGAGATTCCCCCCACAGTTTGTGACTAAGTTTAGACTTGGATAGCATTGAATTTACCATATCAATCATTGTTCTATTTTTCCTATCAACTACTCCATTAGATTGAGGATTATATAGACTCTGATTTCATGTATATGCCCATGCTCCTCACAGAACTTGTTAAGTTCATTAGAAGTGTATTCACCACCTATATTAGACCTCACTCTCTTAATGTTCTTATCTAATTATTTCTCCACTTGGGTTTTATAAATTTTGAATTTCTTGAATCATTCATCCTTAGTTTTCAGCAAGAAAATAGAACAATATTTAGAACAGTCATTTGTAAACATCATAAAGTGTGTCATACCATCACGAGTAAGAACATTATTTAAATCACAAACATAAGTATGAATTAATTCAAGTAAAAATATAATATGATCTACTAATTTAAATGGCTTCTTAGGAAGTTTATCTTGCACATAAATCTAGCATCTATAAAAAATATTAATATACATCTTGGTAATCAGATCTAAATGAATCATGTGTTTCATTATATTGTTATTCACATGACCAAGATGTGCACGCCAAACATTACTAGTTTCATAAACCAAAATAGTAGAAGATATGTCATTAAAAGAAGATGCATTACATGAATTAGAAGATGGTTTAATAAGACCATCATAGTTATAACCAAGATTAACATAAGAGTTATTTTTAGAAATTACAATATGATTGCCTTGACACAACAATGTATAACCATAATGTTGTAAAACAACTTGATTAATCAAATTTCTACAGAAAGAAGGAACATGTTGGACATCATGAAATCTAAGAATATTACAAATGTAAGCTTTATGTAAACACATCCACAACCTTCAATCGGGATGGTAGATGAATGATCTCCCCACTTGATCACTCTATCATATTCAACCTTTTTATAGAAGAGGAAGGGACTGCCCGCACAATGATTATATTTACTTAAGGATTTTTAAGAGCCTAGACATTCTGCTTTCTCTGACCTTTGTGAATCTACACACATTTGCTAAGTGGCTAGGTTTATCACACACAAAGCAAACACAATTTTCTCCTTGATCACTATTATTACTACTCAGATTTTGATTCTTCTTGCGGCCCTTAAAAGAAGGTTTGTATTTCTTATTGAGATGTGAAGAGTTAGGATTCTTCTTGGTTTTATCACCTATAACCATATTGACACATGGTTAGACATCCTATGTTGTTCGCTATGCCAAACCTTGGTTTGTAGGGATTTAACTAAGGACCCCACAAGCATATTCCCTTTTCTATGTCTAAGGGTCTTAGAAAATCCTTCCAAGAAGGTGGGAGTTTTTCTATGACAACTGGTACTTAAACATTTTCATCAAGGTTGTAACCCTTGGCTATGGATTTAGAAACTAAGTTTTGGATTCTAAAAGTTGAGCCAAAACAAGGTTATCGTCAACCATATGATAAGTTAGCCCTTCAACAAAGGCATAACATTCAAGACCAATATCTTATAGACCAAACTTTGAATCTAAAGTGGTAGAAATCTTTTGGTAGATATCACAGAGTACATTGAATAAGGCTGAAAGAATTTGATTGTGACACAAATAGTCAGTTTTCTTTGAGAAAGGAGTGGGGAAAATAGATGTAGGTACAACAAGTTTAGATTGTTCTTCTCCTTCAAGGAGGTTTGTGGGTTGTGGTTCAGACACAATAGGGGCAGACTCATCTTGGGGTAAGATGGCAGAAATGAGATCCAAAGAGGTAAGCCAGAATCACATTTTCTGTATCCAATGATGAAAGTGCAAATCAAAAAATCGTTCTGGACAGAAAAAAACCACGTCATGAAGTGAAAGCATGGTTTTGAAATGCATATCAAACAAACATGTAGTTAACATATAGATCTAATTAAAACTGTTTAAGAATTTGTTATAAAATTGTTGGACATATCCCATGAAGTGTAATATCCATCTTGAAATTGATCGATATATAGACATAAGTTAATTAACCACCAAATATACAGTGGCAATGATAACAATTATGGTTTTGGAGAAAATAATGAATAATTAGAAGATGCAAACTCTGAAGTTTGGGATTAAGGTGTCTGAAATACTATCTTCAAGATGGATTTCATCGCTCCTAGAATAAGCTTTTTTGACAGTCTGTATCTTAGATTTAGCCACCCCAACTTTGATACAACCATTAGGTGCAAGTGAGGGGACTGTATCGAACTTGTTCCTCTATCCCTTTGTCGCAAAGAATAAAGAGGCCATCGTCAAGCATCACCAGCATAAGAACAACACCAAGAAAAAAGGTTTGGAGATGAATGAAGGCTATCGTAGTGGTGGAAGGAAAGTGGAACGTTATAGTTAGGATAAACTGGAAAACGAAAGATCATTTTTTTTCTTTGTGTATGAAGCTGTGTTGCTCTGTATCTCAGTGTGTCTTCAATGGAGAGTGTAACGACCCTGCCTCCCGGTAACCCCCAATTAAGGGAGACCAAAAGGTCGGTGCCATTATCCCAATTAATAGGATCAAAGGTTCAACAAATAATCAATAATAATTATGAAATTATACTAACTAACTGGAATTTGGTATAAAATTAAAACTTTGCATACCTTTTTCCAAAATTGGGATGTCTACATCTATCCGCATCAGGTGTCGACTCTAACTAATCCTCCTTTGAACTTTAATTCTTAATTAGTTTCACATATGCCACTTTATTGTTGGTTCTTTTCAAACTTGTACCTAAAACGCCGAAAAACAAAACATCGGTCAGTATATCGAAATATACTGGTATGTGGGGACAACCAAAAGTTTGCACATAAGGATAACAATCTAATTATCACAATCAAGTTAATTAACCAGCCAATTTACATTTTCCAGTATGACATTCTCCACCGCTTTTGCCCTAACCCTGGCATACCCACCTTAGGGTTTCCTTTGCTAATGACTTAAGGCCACCTTCTCAATCCCGAGCTTGGTGCCTGGGGTCACCACTCATGGTGCCCTCTAGTCATGCAATATCATAGGCCACCTTCTCATTCCCGAGCTTGGTGCCTGGGGTCACCACTCAAGGTGTCCATTGGTCTACCCATCTGGGCCTGACCTTCGGCATCATCCATTAGGGTGGCATGTAGGTGCGAGAACACATACTTCTATTATTAATGTGATAATCATAGTGACTTTATAGTTTGCAAGTATGAACATCCAAACTGATAATTTGCATTCAATGTGGTTAACCATCTGAAAAATCCTCAGGAAACTAAGGCGGTTATTCATAACTAACCACATACCTGATTTGTAGATTCAACAAGCTAATAATGATTCCAAGCAAGCAAGTAATCCAAGAAGCAGTTCAACAATCACAGAATTCCTGAAAAGCATATGTAACCTATTTACTACACTTTACCAAGAATATATCTATTTAATTGACTTAGATTCACTTTCTGGGTTTCTAATCCGAATTGGGGTTTTATTAGGGTTCTTTTTTATCTTTTTACATATTTCCTCATTTATACCCTAGAATAACAGTTCTAAGTGCAAAACCTTCACATATTCACATTATAGCATTTTTATCATCTTAGGTTCCTTCTGGATTAACAACTCATAGTTCATTATGATCTAATTCACCTACGAATTCCATTAATTCCAACTTTATCCATTAGAAAACCCTAATTATCAAATTAAGGGTATCTATCAATGATTAGGAACTTTTTATATTCAAAATGTCTTAGAACCATCATTTAACAACACATTATCATATTTTTTGAATTAAATATGATATTATCCTCTTTTACCCTAAATTAGGGTTTCTAAGTGCTTATTCATCCATAATTGGTGTAAAACCCTAAATCATGCAATAAATCATCTAGACCAGGTTCAAGTTCATCATTAATGTTTCAACAGGTTACTACTACTTAATTTCGCCAATTAAGCATCATGAGCCTAGCCATTAATTACGATTAGGGTTTCTAACATAATTTCATAGCACTTTTCATTAACTTAGCACACTTTTGAAAATATGAACAAAATAAGGCTTTAAAAGTATTTTTATTGGATTCTGCGCGTTCTTCTGATCAAATTTCATGTATAGCATGTCCTATTTCGAGCTACCAATAATTATTTACAAAATGTGCAAGATTTACTTACAAAGGCCAATCACCGAGCGCCACGTGTCCCTTCTGATTCTTTTATGTCTGAGATCCATGGTTCTACAAGTTGAAAACTTTTGTGTATGGCTAGGGAACCCTCTTTTTTATTGCTTTGATCTAGATATACCTGGATCTTGGAAAAAAAGAGCATTTTGAAACAACCAGAGGACAAAGATCAAATCTTAGCCCCTAATTTTTTTGGTTTCCCTTCACGGACTTTGTTTTCTTCAACCAAAGGTAGTGATATAACGTTTCATGCATTTATGACCTACTTATGATATGTATAACTAAAAAAATGTTCTAAAAGTCCATAATATACTTAAGCATGATCCTTTATGCATAGTTTTGTATGAGTAACATGGACAATACAAATCTTTAAATATTACTAAGGCCCTTTATACCTTTTCTTTAGTAAAGAGAGCATTTATTTTGAACATGCAAATACTAAAATTCAGAATACAAGTACAAAAGCTCTAAAAATGCCATTTTATGATATTTTGGTATCCAATGAAAGGAAATCCGACCCATATGTTAATATTTGCTATATAAAGGTTATATTATGCAAACTACGAGGTTTATAGTTAATGTTATGACATTGTAATGGTATTTGGACTAAGATCCTTATTATCAAGGTTGCTCATAACACAATCATATATTTGGCTAATTCTTAGAAATAACATAACTCTCACATCCATCAGAGTTTTGAGCTGAAATTTTGGGTGTTTCCTTGTTTTTGACTCATTAAGTTTTTTTATACAATTGAGATTCCTATAAGGGGTTATTACTATTTTGATTTTACTGACAAATTGGGCTTTTATGTGCCCTGTTTGATGGCTTGGTCCTCTTTATGTCCAAAGGCAGATCAACATACCATGATGGAATACATTGGAATTGTTTTGTACTCTTATATCTTTTGAAGTTGAAATCCATGAATTATTTTACAAGGATCATTTTAGAGCTTGTATGTAACTTATTCATATAGTAAAAAATACTTAATTAACTTAATTAATCTAGTATTATGATAATCATGTAGTACCCCATGCCAATAGATCTATTTCAATGACAAAATTTGTTGGATAATGAAATGAGCAATCTATAAGGAGCTCAGAGTTGTATATTTGTTGACTATATGTCGGTACAAAGAAGGTATATCTTTGACCTCTTGATTCTAAAGTTTTAGAGAGTAGTAGAGTCCATGTCAAAGATTTGTTGTGTTATAGAGTGATTGCGGTCCTAAGTTGGTATATAAGTTTATACTCTAGTTTTGGTGTTGTGCCCCATGTACCCAAGACAGACTTGGTTTATGTTTAGTAGGTTGGATCATTTTCTGCACAGTTTTTCACTCATAGTGATGGGGAAATAGATATTTAGGATTTCAACCATCATAGATCATATACAAGGCTAATTATGACTTCATACTGGTCAACAAGTAGTTTGAGTGGTATGCCTCAACCACCCAGGGATTAATAAAATATGTAATCCAATTGTATAATATACATGTTATGGTTATTTGGTGAGTTACATTAGATGATAACTATTACTTTTATCTTCTTACTAGTTTTATATATGATCCATATCCATACATGATCAATCATCTGTACATGTACCTTTACTCGTACCCATTTATTTTATACACTGTGTTTATTTCTCCAACCTATTGTAATATCTACTTAATTGATATAATTTCTTAACATGCTTGTAAGTAATAAATATTATTATAAATTATATCATATAATTGGAAATTGTGCTCTCACCTTGTGGTTTTTCCATACCCTTTTTAGATGCTCAACAGTGCGGTCAGACCCGTGGTAATGGGAAGGCTCAATTTGGAAATCAATGAAACTAAGAGGTTGGTGTCGTTTGTGTAGAGTCCTCGAGTCATCCATGTACTCTCAGGTCTGGGTAGGGGATTTGTTCATGACTTATATTGGATCAAGTTTTTAGTTATATGCAATGGAAAATGTAATTTTTGTAGGTATTTGGTAAACCCCTTTTGTACATAGGTTATGGCCGAGGCCACTAAACTCATTAAATATACCCAATGTGAATATATGTGAAGCAGGACCTTGAGTAAATGCTTCTTTAGTAATGTTTGGATATTTTATTTGGTGTTAATTATGTACCTTTTTGGTAATATGTCAACTAGTATTTGATTAGAGTTTTGGTTTGGAGTAACTCATTTTGTGTGGTGAGTTGTCACACCCAAGGACCCTTCAAATCCTTGATCCTATACTATAGTTGTTGCTTGATGGTGATGTCGATATCACTGTCGCTCCCTCACCATCTGTTGATTTTTTCATGTTATCTTGTTGTTCCCAGGTTGTAGGCTTGTCTAAGGGTATCCCACCTCCATGCATCACAACATTTCTAGGGTATGGGGAGACCTAGATAAATGCCCTCCTTTTATGGGCAGTCCACGGGAATCCCCCACATGTAAACTTTTTCTTCATAGATCAGGCATCCCTAGTGCTTAGGCTAGGTAATGTTGCTAACTAATTCACTGTGTATGTCAAACCATACATCATTATTATTTATGTCTTAATACATTCCTAATGGTTATGAAAAAAAGAAGTATACATTAGTGATAGATGATAAATATTACCAATGATAAACAAAAAAATATTAAAGGATTTTGTGAATTTTGAGTGTATTTTGAAAGCAAGAGAAGTTGCCGATGACAGAGTCAATATTGAGAATTGAGTGTGTCAATAGCTAATATATACATAAAGGAGGAGATGATGATATATGGACCCAAACAAACAACAAAGCAACAATAGAGGTATTGCAGATATAACATGCATAAAAAGTGAAGCAGTAGGAAAATGTACTAGTAAGAAAGGTGATTCTAGGAAGAAAGTAGTGAGGAGAGTGAATGAAACTCATATTAAAATTTACAACTCCACATGTCAAAGATATAATAATATGATTTATGATTGAACGAATAAGAAAATGGACCCAAATAGATTAATTGTTCCGCGATTCAGTTATGTTGGTGATACGACAATCTATAATCTTTAGCATCATCTTTTTCATGATCAAAGAAAGCTCCTATCTACTAAACCAGATCTCCATTCTTATGTTTTCATGCCAAGATAATCTAAAGCAGCATATACAAGTATAGTAGTAAGTTAGAAAAAATCCCATAGGACTACTTCAATTTAAATGCAATCTATCAAATCAATAATATGGGTCGAGATATATTGAGAAATTCATTTATTTCATTCATTAAAATTGTTTCAGAGGGTGCAGTAGTAGAAAGTGAGGTTCATATGTGTATGAGATTAAAATATAGTGTTGGGTGAAAGAATAGTTGTAGGGAGATATAAAAGGAGTCTAGGACAACTACATGTAAGTTCATGACATAGTATTTTAAGAAAAGCACAATCAAAGAAAAGGTGTGTTGTGCTTTTTTCAATGGTGGGACCACCTCCAAACGAAATCCATGATTGTGACCCCACTGATGACGTAAACCCCCCCCCCTCAACTACTCGTACATTGGGGGGAGCATTTAAAATCACATAGAGGTCGGGCTTCATGACGAGACCAAGGAGCATTGAGGCACACAACCGAGGATTTGAACCCCGATCCCTACTCTGGGGAGCCCGTTCCTTCTCCATTGAGCTACTACCTCTCTGTTGTGTTTTGCTTCTTGATTACATCAACATTGAAAGAATATAAAAATGAAGTAGAAACAAATTGTAAGAGAACTTCACCTATGAGTATATGGTTACATTCTAAGAGAAAAACATATACATCTAAGTCTCGTAGTTTTCTACAAAAAACATTTTCTAAATAAAGAGGATTGACCTCCTCACATAAGGAATGAATAAATTGTTCAATGGATAATTCAAGACCCCATAACCAAGAAATGGCATGAGGAGGTTTGGTTAGATCTAAAAATATAATGATGTCCAATAAGATTGAAGAAATATAATAAGTATAGTGGATGAATATTTTTAGTATATTATTTTTTGGCAGTACTTACATTGATTCTATGTACTTTCTTTCTATTATGGGAGTTGTTAGTAGTTGTTGATAATATTGTATAAGAACCATATGTCAAACTAAAAGGATGGGGGTTATTTAGACTATGAGAAGGAATTTAAAGTTTTTAAAGTAGGTGAATGTTTTTATTAATATATTCCCAAATAGGAGAGCATCTATGATTGTCAATTTTACACCAAGATGGAATTTTATTAAGTATTTATATATGCTAATTGTGGAAATGATGTGTATATGGTTGATAATTGATGTATACTGAATCTTGATTTAAAAAAAACCATTTACTTTGAGATTGATATTTCCACAACCATCACTCTATTTGTCTAGTCATCTTCTCCCAAGCAACTAAGTGATAACTTTTATTTGTGAATGAGGTGTTCCAAAGAAAGTTTTGTATAATGGAATCAATGATATTTAGGAATCTAGTAGGAAGGGATTGATGCTTAAAAATATGAGTGAAGAGAAGAGAGAGAGAGAGAGAGAGGAGTTTAGAAGAGTAAGGTGCCTAACATGGCACATAAATATTGTTGACTTAAGGTCAAAATTATTTAATTTATTGTTTTGATGATGAATAAATCATGACACTTATCTGTGTATAATACTTCTACTTGAGTGATTTAATATTATCCGAATGCATAAACTTGCAAACCTAATATGGATAAATCAAGTCATATATGCATAAAGATCAAGATCAAAGAATATATAGTTTTCTCCTTAGACCATTTATGTAATCACTTTTAATGATTTTATGACTTGTAGTTAAGCTCATATATGTAATAGAATCAATTAGGGTGAATTAATAATACACTTGGAGGGTCTTTAAATACCCAAAACAACAAGTACAATCAGCTGAGTTTCCCAGGGCATAACTCAGTCGAAAACACCATTCATAGACATTTCCAGAACCTTTTATCATATGATTTTATTAAAAATATGCAACCCAGTCAACCATAAAATGGCCCAGATAAAAAGTTGTGTAGGACAAGTTACAAAATTAGTAGATGAAACTGTAGCAAGCATTTTCTATGGTGTAATATAGCTTTTAGTGGGGTTAAAAGGGTGTAAACAGATCTGTGAGAAACCCCAATAATAATTATTATCCATACTACATTTTTTCTAACATCTAGGAGACATCCTTAAATATAAAGAGGACCCCTTGGTCTTAATCTCGTGGTTATTAAAGCACTACAAATGCAACTACTCTAAAGTTGAGAGAGTAAGTACCCCAAAGAGCCCCTATTTACTCTCGTGAGATTAACCACTTGCTACATCCAATAGAGTGAGTAGGAAATCTATAAGAGAGCTAGTCCTACATGTATATATTATGAGGATTTCATTCCTCTACCACCCAATCTCTCTTTCTACCATGAATATTAAGATTCTTTCTCTTATCTAAGAGAGGAGAAGAAGAAGAAGGGTACGAGGTCCTTAGTGAAAATCTTCTCTTTGGTGAAGGTGAAGTCAAAGACGAAAGACCCAAATCAAGAGTGGGCAAGTCCTTGAAGTTTGAAGACTCATTGCTAGAGTCGGTAAATCCTTGGTGAAGGACAAAGAGTCATTGCATGAATAGGTAAGTTCTTTGTAAGGATAAATGCTCTTGGTCATGGATAGATAAACCCTTTGAAAGACTGGTGGGTCCCTTGGTTTAAATAGGACATTGTTTATTTCTTGAACATGAAATAGTTGGGCCTATGATTAACTATTATAATGGAATATAAGGAGACACACAAGGTTGAAAATCCTAGAGTTGACCTCTCTAGGTATTGGATCGACATTCTTTGATATGAAACCACTACACATAGCACCTTCACTTGTGTATTGTTCAATCTCTCTCCCCCTTGCTTTTCATGCTTGCAATTTTATATTGGGAAATATATTGAAGTCTCATAATCTTTATTTAATGGACTTTAGATCTATTGACCACACCCTCTAAAGCCCATTATAAATCCAATAATTGGCATCAGGTCGAGGTCTTTTCCAAAGAATATTGTCACAATTAGGATAAAATCTACAACAATAAAGAAGTGAGATAGTAGATACTTCAATAAACCTATCTTTCATGGGAGAAAATTTCAATATTGTAAAAGAAGAATGTAAATATACATTCAAGGAGAAGTCTAAAGCTATGGAGAATGGTGGATCTTTCATACAAACAATCGAAAAGAAAACTAGAAGAATGTGATGAGGTTTCTTTAGAGAATGTAACCTAGAGTGTCAAGTCATAATCATCCTCCATGCCACTCTCTCCCCCACCGAGTTCAACCATATATCTTCTTGTGAAACGACCTATGAGATATGGAGAAATCTATGTGTCACTTATGAGAGGACGGAGCAAGTGAAGGAAAGCAAAGTATATAGCTCACTCAACTCTTTGAAGGCTTCAAACTGGGCAAGATAGAGAATGTGACTGAAATGCATTCAAGGCTCAACACCATTATAAATCTACTTTACCTCCTTGGACATACCACAAACTATAATAATGTGAACCCTAAGATTCTACACTCTCTTCCCAACCAGTGGTAAAAGAAGGTAATGACCATATAAGAGATAAAAATGAACTCCACTATTCCTACTGAAGACCTTACAGGAAATCTTCAATCCTATGAGATAAGTCTAAACTCATAAGAAGAAGAGGAGCTTGAAGAAGAAGATTAAAATAATAAGGAGAAGGTAATTGATTTCCATGCTTTATCAAGTCACACATCCTATCAAGGTAAATAAGATGTCATGTACTCTAAAGATAGATCCTACAAATGCAATTTTCTTTGTCCTCCCAGTACTTCACATGTGTAAGGAAGGATTACTACATGGATGATTGGACACATGGGAAAAAGATCCACCATCACAAGGGAGACAAGAAAATAGATGAGATGCACATTAAGAAGAAGAAAGACCACAAAAGCTCTAGTGACTCCTCCAACTCTAGATCAAGTGAAAGCTCTGGTGAAAGTGAAGTTGAAGAATTGTTTGCTCTTATGACAAGCTCAATTGAAGATTCAAATGAGGTAAATATAAAATCCTTAGCTAAAGAATATTTAATTGAAATTATTTATACTCGATCCTCTCTTACACGTACTAAGCTTAAAAATGACATTCTTGCTGATATTCTTAACAACATACACAAAGAAAAATATAATGTTGAATGTGTTACTATTTCTTTGCAAAAGACATTGAACATATTCAAAATCCTTATCTAGAACTTGAATTTAAATTAAATGGTTCTAATATAGAGAATAATGCCTATGTTAGTCAAGTGAGTGCTCTTAAACTTTAAAATGCTAGCTTGCTTGATAAGATTAGTTTTTAGAATCTCAATATAATATGCCTATGCTAAAATTGTTGATTCTAACATGTTCGATATTGATGCTAAAATTGAAATCTAGGAAAAAGATTTTGATTTGTTAGGAATATAAGATGGAAATCACGTTTCATGTTTCTAATATGCTTGAAATGAATATGCTTACTTGCTAGAAAAAGTCAATGTTCTAGAATCTTTTTCTAGCTCTATTAGTACATAGTATGATATCTCTTTAGTTTATATTGAAAAAGTTTCTTATATGACTAATTTTCTTTGCTTAGAGATTGATCTACTGCATGATAGATATGAAATTAATCAATTGTCTTCTACTACTTATTCAATTATGCAAGATAACCATATTTTGAGATCCTCTTTGCAAAAATTCTTAGATAGTAAAAATGATCTTAATAAAATCCTAGACCATAATACTAAACAAATTTATATAGATGGTATTGGACTTGATGATAGCCAAAGGAACAAAAAAGGCAAAGTACCTCCAAATTTTTAATGGAGAATCCTCTAGTTCTAAGCTTAACAGGAACTTGCAATCATTGCAAGGAAACTGGTCATTATTATACATACTATCTTTTGAAGAAAGCACCCAAAAACAATCTGACTTGGATTCCCCAACCAAAAAATATTGGGACTATTTCATCTTTCTTCTTACAGGTCACTTGAAAATGGATTGACATGAGATATTTATTTGCAAATTGGTTCCACAATCCATAAAGAAGAAAGGTGAGACATGTATTGGTTGGAAGTGGAAAGATATGGTAAGAATAGATGTAATGTGTACCAATCATTACTTGATATTGATAAGTTTGTAATCACTTTACATATGATTTTTAAGTCAAATTATATATATTGCAATTTTGCTCATAATCTTTATCAAAAACTACCAATGATGCTCCTAGGTGCATTAATAACTTGCTTATACATGCTTGGATATTGTTTGCATTTTTCTGTAGCTTCTAAAATTTTTATCATGCATAACTTTTTGATCAAACATCAGGTGATGTCGATCAAGTTTGTCTTGAGGGAACTCCACCAACATGCATTCATGAAATTTTCCAACAACTGTTATCATTTGAGTTATCCTAGCCAAACACTACCGACAACATTGTGAACCATATACACAAATGGCCCATTGGATGAAAATTTCACTCTCAACTAAATTTTCTCAACCAATAACCTCATTCTATTAGTACTCCCCTTGGTACGTTTATGATATGCACATTTTCTATTTAAGTTTCCTATCTTTCATACAACTCTATCTTTCTAATTGCTCTAAGAAGTAGCATATCTATATCATGTAATAACTTATCTTGAGTTATTATGCATGTTTTAATGATGATGTCTTTGGAACTTTTGGTTATGTTGTTGGAGGTATAATATTTTGGTAATGATTCATATTTTATACTGAGTAATATCCACCCATGTCTTCCATAATTTTATATTCTATTGTGTGTGAATTTTACTACATGTAATATTATTATGTCTCTAAATTGTGAATTTTTTTCTATGACCTAGACGCTACTAGTAGTCTTACATACTGATATCATCTACTAGTAGTCACTCTACATGTAATTCTACTAGTGTTTATCGTGTGCAATGCTTTTATCTTGTAGCATACATATCAAACTTGCTTCTTGATTTTCGTATTAACTAGTTTGAGTTACTTTCTTGCATATCTTATCCTTGATTATTGCTATAATTACATCTAGTGATGTTCAATTGCAAGTCTTATTTTACTTTACATACGTCTATTAGACAAACCCTTGGTCTTTTACTCTTCTATCCTACCTTTTAGACAAGTTGTATTCTAGATCTTGACCCCCACTTTTTGATATGATAAAAAGGGGAGAAGACTTATATGAGGAGAAGATAGTTTAGATAAATATTATGAAAGCTAACCATGTAAGCAAATTAACATAAATTGAGGGGAGGTGTATGAACTCAATTAGCATCAATTGAGGGGCATATGTACTCAGTTCATTGAAACCCTTAGGTTTCTCCAAACATATGATTTCATATATATTTATTTAAAACTCATTCATTGTAATTGTGGAATGGTTTGTCATCTTCAAAAGGGGGGAATGTTGACTCAAGGTATAAGTTGACTAATCCATTATTTTGATGATGATTAAACCATTTTTTTTATTTGTGTCTAATGATTTTACTTGAGTGGTTACAGATTACATAGACACACTTCAAATGTCTAAACATGCAAACCCTAATTTGAAGAAATAAAGTCACACATGCATAAAGATCAAGATCAAAGAATAGACATTTTTTTCTTATGAGTTAGATGTAAGTCACTTATAATTTAGCTCAAATGTGTAATATAATCAATTAGTATGAATTATTGTTGCACTTTTAGGGCCTTGGAATACCCAAAACAACAAGTATAATTGGACGAGTTTCCCAGGCTATTACTCGATCGACAACATTGTTTGCAAGGCTATTATGGACCTATTTTTAGGCTAGTTTCTTGCTAGTATGCAACCCGTCCAACCAAAAAATAGTCCAGACAATGAGGCCTATCAGTTGAGTTACATACTCGACCAACTATGCTGTAGCAAGCACTTTTTGCAGTGCAATATAGATATTGAAGGGGTTAAAAGGTGAAGATAGATCGGTTAGAGACCCCAACTAGAGCTCATCCTTAAGGGTTCTAATGGCTAGGAGGCAGACTCAACTATAAACTGGACCCCTTGGGACTCATATTGTGGTTATCTAAGCACTAAAAATGCCCCCATTTGTAGAATACTAAAATTATACCTCCTAGCCCTTATCCTAAGGTTTAAATGTCTTTGAACTTAGTCAGGAATGAAACCCCAAACATGGTATAACTTATACCCTTATAGACATAAATGAGATTAATATATAAGTGGTTAGAATTGAAATGTGTATAAATGTTTAAGGTGATTGCAAACACACTTAATTAGATTTAGGAGTCATATAATGTGCAAGACATGTCCTTTATCATAATAGGATGGAAATAATAAGCTTTTAGTGCTAAAATGATTAATATTGAGTATAATTAAGTAATTGGATTATTTCATAATAAATCTTATACCATATAACATAAACAACTTATACTCTTAAATTAACTAATATATGTAATTTCTAAATCAATGTAACCATGTATCCATGTGATAATATTTAACAATCTTTATATATACTCTTAAGATGAATTGATAAAGTATAATTTAGAAATCTTGTAACAATGTATGGCGAGCTTCATATAATATTTAATATATATACATGTAAATATGTTAATGTGCTACCAACCCTCAATAAGGTAACTAATTAGATTGATAGTGAGTAAATGAGATTGAACAAATCCATATGACAAGATAATGGATATGGTTTTTATATTGAAAATCTAAACATCTTAAAATAATGAAAATTTGAACTAAACAATAAATAGTTGCATATGAGATGTAAGTAAAGTAATTTATGTATTCAATAATTTCTAGATGGGATAAATCACCTTCAACTAAGTAAAACTGATGTAGAATATCTTAGGAGGAACTTGTGAGATATTGTACATAAATGGAATATGTATATAAATCAATTACATGTACTTGTAACACTCTATGTGAATATAATGCTTATAGATGAGAAGAAAAATTAGGAAAACCATGGGACATAATCATTATCATAAAAGAAACCAAATTTGAATTTATTTTAGAGGAAGGCATTAATTAATACATATGGAAATAATAGCATCACACTTGAATGTACTTATATAATTAAGTGTATAATGTATACGTGGAAACTCGTAAGATAATTCAGATTGCCCCTTCTTGGTTTTATTTAAATGGCATTATTCATATTATCAAAAGAGTTAACATTTATTAGGAAACTAAGTTATTTCGAGAAAATTTAAATAAATATAATTGAGGAATTTGGGATGAGATTGAGGAATTTAAGGAATATAAGCCTAATGAGTGGATAATCTGGAAAGAATCATAAATACTCAATATAGTAATTCAATATACACTATAATAATATTTATTTTAATATTGGTAAAAAATTATATATAGGAAATAGTCCACTAAACAATTTCTAAACAAAGAAACTAATGGAATTTTTTCCCCATGTATAAATTGTTCTAGTTGCCAAATTCCACTTCAATTTTATAATACTACTTGCCATAAAATAATTTACCAAGATAATTTTAAAAAGACTCAAATAAATTAAATGACATATTAAACATTTCTAAAATTGGAAACTAATGGAAATTTCAGATTTAACATGCTCAAAGTGGTCTAGACTTGTTATGTTAATAGGATAATATGAGTTTGAAAAAATAAAATAGGAAATAATTAATAAACTAACTATATACATATGACATTGTTTGATAACTGTGGTCCTTTTCCAAAAGTGTCACATTTTACCTACTAGCACAAGGATGTTTTTCCCAATTATCATATTTCACCACTTGAATACAATTCCTACGTACTAAATTTTATACACAATAGTAGAGTCATCATCTACCTCATATTAGTTTCTAAAATATGACAAAAACATACCTTCCCAAATGTGTTTCTCTGTAGTCTCTTCCTTACATCTTAGTTTCCCTAGTATTTGTAGATAAACAAAGTTACCTGGCTCCCTAGTTATTTCACGCTGCGGTGTGCTGATATGAGAGCGGTGGCACTAATTGTAAATATGTGTGCAAGTGTTTTACGTGCATGGATTAGGCGGTGGCAATATTAGTAAATATGTTGTAAATCAATACGCGTGCATGGCTTAGGCGGTGGCAATATTAGTAAATACGCTATAAATCAATACACATGCATGGATCTACTTTGCAAGTCTGATCTGATCTAAGAGTAGAAATTGAAGCTGACAACCACGTAAATGGTAGACATGTAACATGCAAAGTTAGATATTTTGAGACGTAAAACTCCAGTATTTTTATGTGCATAACATACAGAAGATTGGAACCTTGCAGCTAGCGGTCCTACCTCCATGCTGAAAATTTTGTAATAAGAAGGAAAGATTTATGATCCGAACAGAGAATTTGTAATAGAAAGGAAGAAATTGTAACTAAGGATAATATTTTGTAATACAGTCTGGAGATATCAAATTATTCTATCCAAGAGAATGATGTACATCAAAAGTTGTAATATTGAGGAACACTTTGTAACGAGAATAAATAATTTGTTATGAGAATATGAAAGTTGTAACTAGTGAAGAAATTTTGTAGTACAACTTTGGTGTATGAAGCTTTATTATTTTGCATAATGAACCCCTATACATAAAATTTATAATAGGAAGGAATGTATTGTAATGAGAACAGATAATTTGTTATGAGAATATGAAATTTGTGACCAGTGATGACATTTTGTTATTAGAGATGACATTATTACAATATGACTATCCATATTACAAATTATCACCTACATTACGGACCTACAATTGGGTCTTGCCGATTACAATGTGACTGTCTATATTACAGATGACACTTGTTTATTACAATATGAGTATCCGTACTACAAAACTATCACATACATTACGGTTGGCTCTTGCCTCCAATGTGACTGTCCATATTACATATGACACTTGCTTATTACAATATGACTATCCATATTACAAAACTATCATCTACATTACAGTTGGCACTTGTCTATTACAATGTGACTGTCTATATTACATATGACACTTGCTTATTACAGTACAAATTATCAAAATTGAGCGTATACACAAAGACACCAATAACCATTGCCAAGAAGAAAAAATATACATTTATCCAATATATAGATAATCTCTCTAACTAAAACTGTAATAGACATGAACAAATTTATAATGACAAGGAGCATTCCGTAATTTGAATTGAAAGTTTGTAGTTTGAATACAAATTTATAATGAGAAGGAATTTTGTAATAGGAATCAACCTTATGTAATTTGAATAGATTATTTATAATGAGAATGGGAAAAATGTAACCAAGGATGATGTCTTGTAATACAACCTGCTTGTATCACATGTTTATTCATATTATGTAGACTCCGGTTCGTACGTGTAATAAACTAAAAAATAGCAATTGCTACGTATGGAAAGGTTGTTGGGGTTTTTTTATACTTCCATCCACATTAATTACATGTGATGCTGCTATAAAAATAACTTTATACATCCTAACTTGCCAAACCACATTGCAAATGAATTAGGAACAAATAATAATATTTTATTCAACTTTACAGATCCACTCACCACCGTCCCGTCCCCACAAACGAATTAGAAATACTATTGATAATTACAGATTTGTGCCACCACTTCATCCTACTAAAAAAGACGGAAGTTTGATATTTACAAAAACTGCCACCGCTACTTAGTCACGGGTAGAATAGCTGGTTACCCACGCGGGCAGCCAAGATAAACCCATATATATATATATATATATATATATATATATATATATATATCCCCAAGATCCTACACGCAATAGACTTAATCCAAAACCCACAATTCCTTATTGAATCATAGCAAACCATGTTAACAATATCATTTATATCCTAAGTAAGTGTGATGATTGTTCTCGCTCTATGTGGATACCCTTGCCAACCAGAGGGTCTAAAACAATATACAAACCACCATGAAACTTTTGTATCTCTTGCAAGCCCCCTTTAGCACATGTTCTTTCTCCCTATAGTTGCTTTGGATGTATTTTCTGTCGACTTTGGTGATTAAAATAGGACACAAACAACTTATAACCCATAGTAGGAAGCTTTATTCATTGCTAGTTTCTCCAGAAACAAGGTAATATTCTACTTCCTCTTCTTCATTTTTCTTCCACCGGATTCCTATCTTGGATGTACTAGTTTTTGCTTCAACAATGGATATTCTACTCGTCCTACCCCAATTTCTGTTGTACATTTGTATCATGTTATATTATAAGCCTAAAATCATACTACGAGGTATATGCATCTTTTATGTTGGGCTTTCATCTAAAAATCTTGATAAATCACTAAAGTAGATAATAAATAGCTAAGTATTGAAATATTCAAAATACAATTAAATATGTTTCAAAATTGTAGTAATTTCTCTACTCAGAGACATATTTTCACCATTAAATTCTAATATATTAAAATATGATTTTCAAAGTTTGTTTGTAATTGAACTTGATTTATAAAATTCATATCTAATTTTTTATAATTCAAAAAATTAAGCTGAGGCATGTCATGGAATTTTGGGTTTTTTCTACTTTCAATGGTGTAAGTTTCATCACTTAATTTTAAAATATGAATTACATAATTTTTTAAAACTGTTTTCATTGATTGAATCTTGTCAAATTTATATATGAATATTGGTAAGTGACAAAACTACAAGTAAATATTCAATGGAATCAAAAAAATGTTATCCACATGATGGTGTAGTTTTAGTGTCCCAAATCAATAAAAATAATAAAAGTTATTTTTTTTTGGTGAACAATAAAAAGTTATTTTTTAGAATTGATAAATGTATGGAATTGATCATTGTGATATTTAATTTTCAATTAGGTGACATGTGACCTTGATGTGGAATTTAGGTTAACCCTAAATATATCTAAACTGGAGTTGAGATATATTGCATATTCTTAATTTTATATTGGGGAATTGATCTAATTTGTCTCTCCTAAAGTATGTTACATTCTACTATACATACTGGGGAATTGACCTATATTTCTCTTTCTTGATCTTCTAAAATATGTTTAGTATACAATCTCTCTCTCTTTAGAGATTTTGAATCATGTGAGTAGTTATATGTTGATATGGATCTTTTGATCTTCTCAACTTTTTGGAAAAAGCTTGTTGGACCAACCTATTTCTTTGTGATAACCCTAATTTGAGTGTTGAACTAAATCATATCCTAACCTTCAAGTGATGGACTTTTATGATGTTATGAGGCATATTTCTTGTAGAGATGGTTGGAGATTTTTTTAGGAGTCCTTTGACTCCACATGACATCAGTTGCATGTTCTCATCCCTTATTTAAGCAAGACTATACTTTATCTTGCTTGTCCCATTTGCATGTGTAATTGACTAGTCATAATTATAAGTAATGACACCATATCTCTAGGCACTATGTTTTATTCCTCTATCATGTTTGATACTAGGTAAATGATTTTATTCCTCTTCCAGGCACTGGTTTTATTCCTGTACCACAAATGATTTTAGCTTTTATTTATGTGCATGTACTGAGGTTTAGTCCTACATAATCTATATTTATTGGGCACTGCCATTTTGGTCCTCATGCCATATGGTATGGAATATATTGGTTCCTATTCTATTTTTTAGTATATGCCAGTCTGCTTATTACTCACCATGAAATTGTTTAGATTTTGTGATATTATTGATGTGATATTGTTTAAAAGGTAAGAAACTATCTTATTGTTTATCATCTTTAAATGAATTATGTTTTTGGTGATCATCATTCTTTTGATCATCCACTTTGATGCTTTGATATATTTTCTTTTATATGCAAAGCTGACATGAATTTACCGTGCGTATAATGCAAGTGCACGTGTCAGAGTAATATAGGCCTTTGTGAGGCCTGAGTCGAATTCAGGAAAATGTAATTATTGGTAGACTACTACTAACTACTTGCAATCAGCTAGACTGATTAAAAATGATTTGAGAGTTGCTTGAAAAAGAAAAGAAAAACAAAAGAAAATAGAACAATCGATTAAATGTTTGGTTTAATCAATTCAAACGAGAGTCTTTAGGATTGCGGTTTCACCACAGGTTCTCATTGTATCCATTCCTACATAGTTAACCTAATCCGTCTCTCATTTTGGGTAGTGGCATGTATTTAGAATTGCTCACTTTCGTGATACAATTCACTACCTAAATCTAGGTCGGTTCCATGGTAGTAGTAACCTATACCCTAAACTAGGTGCATGAAGACCATACTCTGGGTTTCCACCATTAACTGTACATCGCCTTGTTCAAAGAATTTATTAGTTAATGTGAATTCCATCTCTTTTCAACCGTTAATTCTTCTTTCAAAGTAATTAAAGGCATTAGATTATCATTAGGGTGATCAATCATAATGATATAATAGAGAAAAAAAATCAAACCACATATTTAAGAGACAAATTATGAAATACTATGGTAAAAATGTCATACAACCATCACCCGGGCTACTCCCAGTCCTAAAGATAAAGGGGATTAGCCCCGCATGTTCATCTCAGTGAAAGACATGATGAGACAAAGGGAAAACATGGGGAAAACGTGAATAGAAGTGATGTAAACCCCTGAACGGAGGAAATCCTGGCGTTCCTTGACATAGAATGAGCGATCTACAGCCTTCCGATAGTGGAAAACATCTTCTGCGGCTCTCGGAACGATCAGGGCGTGGCTCTGGGCTCCGTTCTTCTCTCTTCTCCTCCTTCAGACGTGTGCAATGACTAATGATGTGATTCCCTGCTTAGGAACACCGTAATTAGGTATATGCACCACTTTAGATCTCCAAAAGATTGCCACCATCCGATTAGCAATGATCTATAACAAAACATGATCTGACGACGTCGATACCATTGACGCGGGTCGATGGTATCGACCCGTCGTAGTATTGAAGATTCTTCCTTTTTCTGACGTTCCGCTCTGATGCAGACTCGATACCATCGACTTTAGCATCGATGGTATCGACACCTTTAGGCGTCGCTTTTATCACCAATCCAACGCTGAAGCTGGGCGGTGTCAATAGTATCGACTTTATGTCGATAGTATCGACCAGTTGACTACTGGCTCGATGTAGGTATCTCAATACCATCGACTTCCTTATTGAGCATATCGACACATCTTGGTTCCTTGCGTCTGTCTCACTATGGACGATTCGATACTATCGACATCCGTCGATGGTATCGACTACATATACTCGTTTTTCCTGAAAATTCAAGATAAATTCGAATCAGCCTTGCTAAAACACATCAATATGATCATTTATAACCAAAAAGATGAAATACAATAGATTTGATGCAAAAATGAGATTATAGACTAAAGCGAGTGAATCATGTGATACTAACCACAAATGTGACTAATGAACACATAAAATGCATGTAAAAACTAGTCTATACGAGCGACTCAAAATCCTCACATCAAACTCTCCTAAGCTTAAACATTGCATCAATTGCCCATACAAAATTATCACCGAATCTTCAGTCTTAGGCTTTAAAAATACCCTCACCTACTTATTCACCCTTTACAAACAAAATTTATAAAAAATCATAAAACTTAGGTAGTGTATTTCAAGATGGTGTTAGGCCTAGTTTGGGTAAAGATTTTGAAAATCCTGGCAATTGCATGTATAATTATATAGTTTTTGGTATTCGGTGGTAGAGCAGCTGATGCAGGGCCCGTAAAGTGACCAGTTCTTCACAGGAGAAGGACACGCAGGATGAGTGACAGGGGGAGCACGGATCGACAATTCTAAAGCCTACCATTCTCGGCATCTTTCACTATCACCATTTTTTTGTTAAATCATATGCACAACGGTAAATAGCAAATATAGAAGGGCAGCCGTTAATGCTAATTCCCTATGTATATCGTGCATTAAATGCAGGTAGTTAGAATCACGGCGGCCAAACTAGGCCTTAATGTTTTTTACTTGATGCACTAAAACTGTCTACTTTCTTGACACTTCTAAACTTATATCGTCAATAGACTTAACAAACATATACTCTTGTATCCTAGAGAGTTGGATTAAAAATAACTTAACAAAATCATCTCTTTTACCTTTAGACTCACTGATCTTGATAGTACTTTTATAAATTACATTTTAGGATGTGATACTTCCAATTCCCCATCAAAAATATGGCTCTCTTTATCACCCTATCACTCTTTCTTTAATTGTTTGGAATCCCAATATAGAAAACTAAGTAATAGATTGCCTGACTAGAATAGATATTTATTGGATTGAAAATTGGCTCTAAAGGTGGAAAATAGAGCTAAAGCCACTTAAACAAACTTCATTAGACCTTTAAGATTTTTTTAAAGATAATATTTTGAGTATGAAAAGTAAGAGAAATAGAGATTGACCAATCCACAAGTGAAGGTGCTATGTATAGTGGAAAGGTTGTAACTCCACTACATAGAGGGGTCAATCTCTAAGATTTTAAACCTTATGTCACTCCTTATATTGCAACATAGAAGTTACAAGATAAGACCACTCTTTTATAGATAAAAAAGTAACTATATTCTCTTTAAGTCCAAGGGAGACAACAACCTTACAAAGGACTTACCTATCCATGAGAAAGAGTCGTTAGCCTTATTTAGAACTTACCTACTCTTGGAACAAATCTTTGGTCTTCACCAAGGACCTACCCACTCTTAAAAAGATTCTATGTCCTTCTTTGGAACAATTCTTTGGCCTTCACCAAGGACTTACCCACTCTTCCAAAGAGTCTTCGTCCTTCAATGACTTATCCTCTCTTGACTTGGATCTTCCACTTTTGAATTCATCTTCACCAAGGATAATATTTTCACTAGGGCCTCCAACCCTTCTTACTCTCCTCTCTTATCCAAGAGAGATGATATTCATCTTCATGGTAGAAAGAGAGATTGGGAGGTAGATGAATGAAAGACTCACAAGAGATACATGTAGGATAAACTCTCTTGTAGAATTATTACTCTTCTAATAGATGTAGCAAGTGATCAAATCTCATGAGATTGGATAGAGGATCTTTGGGGCACTTTCTCTCTCAATTATAGTATTGGTGTAAGGAGTGGGACTCTATTGGGGATCCAATCCCTAGTCCAATTTGAGGAATAAACCTATATGCACCAAACTAACTAACAAGTATGTTGGAACAATTGTAGTTTTGTCTCAAATGATTGGTATATAAGACCATAGTATAGCTGTTGAAATAAATGTAATGACTATTTTTCATTTTTGAAGATTACATAATTATCTCCCATTTGGGGTTTACAAAAGAGCACATTCTTCACTTAGTATAAGGGTGTCTAATTGTTTAAAGTCTATCTAACTAGATCCATTAAGCTAGGTTCATATAATCATGTCCAGACCCCCATGCCCTTGACATTAGGGGTTGGCAGCATACCCCACAAAAGATGCTAAAGGGGATGTTGTGAGCATACAATTTTTGGTACGAGCAAAGAAATAGGGATTGAGAAATGTAAAGGAAAATGTACATCATGATACTTATCAGGGCTTTTGATGCGAGGATTTTGAGTCGCTCTTATAGACTAGTTTTACATGTGTTTTATGTGTTTATTAGTCACATTTGTAGTTAGTATCGCATGATTCACTCGCTTTAGTCTATAATCTCATTTTTGCATCAAATCTACTGTATTTCATCTTTTTGGTTATAAATGATCATATTTATGTGTTTTAGCTAGGCTGATTCGAATTTATCTTGAATTTTCAGGAAAAACGAGTATATGCAGCTGTCGATACCATCGACGGATGTCGATAGTATTGACTCGGCCACAGTGAGACAGCCACAAGGAACCAAGATGCGTCGATACCCTCGACAAGGAAGTCGATGGTATCGAGATACCTACAGTGAGCCAGCAGTCATCTGGTCGATATTATTGACATAAAGTTGATACTATCGACACCGCCCATCTTCAGCATCAGATTGGTGATAAAAGCGACGCCTAAAGGTATCGAGTCTGCATCAGAGAGGAACGTCAGAAAAAGGAAGAATCGTCAATACTATGACGGGTTGATACCATCGACCTGCGTCGATGGCATCGACGCCATCAGATCAGGTTTTGTTACATATCGTTGCTAATCAGACGGTGGTGATCTTTTGGTGATCTAAAGTGGTGCATATACCTAATTACGGCGGTCCTAAGCAGGGAATCACATCATTAGTCATTGCACAAGTCTTAAGGAGGAGAAGAGAGAAGAACGGAGTCCAGAGCCACGCCTCGATCGTTCCGAGAGCCGCAGAAGACATTTTCCACTATCGGAAGGCTGTAGATCGCTCATTCTACGTCAAGGAATTCCCGGATCTCCTCCGTTTAGGGGTTTACATCACTTCTATTCATGTTTTCCCTTTCTCTCATCATGTCTTTCACTGAGATGAACATGCGGGGCTAATCCCCTTTATCTAGGACCGGGAGTAGCCCGGGTGATGGTTGTATGACATTTTTACCATAGTATTTCATAATTTGTCTCTTAAATTTGTGGTATGATTTCATTTTCTCCATTATATCATTATGATTGATCACCCTAATGATAATCTAATGCCTTTAATTACTTTGAAAGAAGAATTAACAGTTGAAAAGAGATGAAATTCACATTAACTAATAAATCCTTTGAACAAGGCGATGTACAGTTAATGGTGGAAACCCAGAGTATGGTCTTCATGCACCTAGTTTAGGGTATATGTTACTACTACCGTGGAACCGACCTAAATTTAGGTAGTGAATTGTATTACGAAAGTGAGCAATTCTGAATACAGACCACTACCCGGAATGGGAGACGGATTAGGTTAACTGTGTAGGAATGGATACAACAAGAACCTATGGTGAAACCGCAATCCTAAAGATTCTCATTTGAATTGATTAAACCAAACATTTAATCGATTGTTCTGTTTTCTTTTATTTTTCTTTTCTTTTTTAAGAAACTCTCAAATTATTTTTAATCGGTCTAGCTGATTTCAAGTAGTTAGTAGTAGTCTACCAATAATTACGTTTCCCTGAGTTCGACTCGGGCCTCACAAAGGCCTATATTACTCTGACGCGTGCACTTGTGTTATACGCACGGTAAATTTGTATCAAGTTTTTGGTGCCGTTGCCGGGGAAATGGCAATTGTTGGCACTAAGAGTGCTATAAGCGGCCACTCTAGGCTACCTTTTTCTTTTAGTTACATTTTTAATTCTTGTAATTGATTGTCAATTTTTAGAAATTTATATTCGTCTAGCATTGTGCTTAACTAAATATATCATTTTGTAGGTACCAGTGCAAGGTGAGCACGCGTAGCACAGACTACGCACAGTCATTACCAGAGGTCCCATCTTTAGGATCAGATGATGAGGAGCACTACATTCAGAGTCAATCCGAGAGAGTAAATTCAGATTCTGAACAAGAAGAGATGGCTGAAGAAAAGATGATATGGGAAAAGATCAAGGCGTCTTCTTCTTATACATCAAAAGGGCCGATCAAGAGGCAGGCAATCAACATCCCGACATATAAAATTGATCTGGCACTAATAAATCTAGTCAAAACTCAAGCATTCCATGGACTAAAAAATGAATATCCAGTGGCTCACATAAGCACCTTCGTGGAGAATTGTGACATGATCAAGATCGATCGTTTTCCATAGGAGACACTGTATTTGAAACTGTTCCCAAGTTCTCTTACAGGAACTGTAAGAGAGTGGTTTCATAATCTGGAGGATGAGATTGTTGAGACTTGTGATCAGATGATCAAGGTTTTCTTCGAACATTTTTCCCACCTGAGAAGACTAATGATTTAATTAGGAAAATCCACAACTTTACTCAGAATGTAGGTGAAACTTATTCGGAGACCTGGAAAAGATTTTAGATAATGCTGAGAAGATGCCCTCATAATGGGTTAGATAAGGAAAAACAGGTGAAGATTTTCTATTTCGCGCTTAATGAACATGACAGAAGCAACTTAGATGCAGCAAGATCAGGATTCTTTCTGAACAATACTGATACAAGGTGTTGGGAGATTCTTAAAAACATGGCAAAGAAGCAGTCCTGGGGTACCAGAGATGCACCGGAACAAGCCATAGTTGCAGGGGAATCAAGGGCAATTAAAGAATTGAAAGAAAAAATGGATCTCATAGCCAAGAAACTTTTAGATAAAGAGGAAGAGTCTGGTGAGGAGGCCCAAGTTAAGTTCATTCAACAACAGGGTTACAGGAGAAATGATTACTTTTGGAGAAAGGATAGAAAATTCTCATGTTTGGATCCAAACAACTTCCTACAAGACCCGGATGCTAAACCACAACCCACTGTGGAGGACAAAAGCACTGAATTGCTCAACCAAGTAATGAAACAAAATCAAGAGTTGATGAATATGTTCGGTAAGCAGTTACAGTCCCAGGGCGAGATTTTGAATAAATTTGGGCAGACGTTGCAAAGTCATGGAGCGCAGATGAGGGCAATGGAGACGACGGTGGCCCAAATTGCCAATGAAGTGGCGACCATGAAGCATCAAAATCAATAAGGATCGGCTGTTAATGTAGAGGCTTCTCAAGTACATCATCAAGTGAAGTATATATCTGTGATTAAGGAGATAAAGCCACCGGTGGGGGGGGGTCCATGAAAAGGGCAAAATGCATTTTGAAATGGAGGCTAAGCCCAGTGTGCCATACCCCCGTAGCTTATATGGACTACCGGGAGGATGTCTCCCATTCGGAAAATCCCACCAAGAACCCATCACAGCCGTGCCCACACCTAGGAAAGAGGAGCAGGTGAAGGCCATACTTCGTAGTGGAGCTACTACCACCGAGAAGGATGAGCAGCCACAAGCTACACCAACCATGAATGATGTTCCAAAGCCTACGCCAGAGGGTGACATTGAAGCAAGCTTAGGGGAGGAGACCCCAAATAGCCCATATGTGCCACCGCACAAGTGCATAAAGGAGACAAGCGTGCCATTTTTGGATAGTCTAAAGCCAAGGAAAGAGCCAAGGCACTTCAAGAAATTTCTTGAAATCTTCCGGAAGCTCCACATTAACATTCCATTGGTGGAGGCTATAGAGAAAATTCCTTCATATGGAAGATTCATGAAAGACATCATCAACAAGAAATGGCTGATCAAAGATACAAATGTTGTGTGTGTTGATGAAATAGTGAGTTCTATAATCAAAGGGAGGCTGCCAAAGAAGAGGAAAGATCCAGGTTGTTTCTACATCCCATGTTCCATAGGTGGCCAAAATTTTCCACAAGCACAGTGTGACTTCGAGGCAAGCATTAATCTTATGCCACTTGCCACTTTTCAAAAGTTGGGATTGAAGAAGCCAACACAAACTTCCATGACAATTGAGTTGGCGGATGGATCCATTGTAAAGCCACAAGGTATATGCGAGGATGTGCTAGTCAAGGTCAAAAAAATCATCTTCCCTGTTGACTTTGTGGTCATGGACATGCATGAGCTGGAAGGAGGTGAGATGCTATTGGGAAGGCCATTCCAAGCTACGGTTGATGTAATCACTGCCATTGGGCAAGGTTACTTGACACTTGGGATTGGTGATGATAGAGTTGAATTCAAATTTCCAAAGGAATCATTAGAGACATCCCTTGACAACCCAGGTGAAAGGTATCTTTATGTCAATCCTAGGACATTAAACAAGGGCGCTTGTTGGGAGGCAACCCAACTTTAGGTTTATTTTATGTTTGGTTATGATCTTTTATGTTGATGTACTTTTTTTGCTTAGGTTTTGATAATTTTTGTAAAAATGATACCCTAATCATTTTGCTCAGTGTGCAGTACTGAATCAAAGTCGATACCATCGACCAAAATGTCGATGGTAGCGACGTGGGTATAGAGAAGAGGCTACAGAAAATTTTCTGAGTCGATGCCATCGACGGCCTTGCCGATGGTATCGACCGACCATCAACGACATCGAAGAAAAAGATAGCACCGGGTCGATAGTATCGACCAAGAAGTCGATGCTCGCGAGATCCCTAAAGATTTACAGAAGGATTTGTCTCTGTGAAGTCGATACCATTGACAACCCAGTCGATGGTATCAACCCGGGGTCAGCGAGGAAGTGGCTCCCAGGCCTCGCGAGGGTAATCAAACCATAAAAGTCGATACCATCGACACCCAATTGATGGTATCGACGTGACACGTCACCGATCCGCAAGAAGAAATCAACAGAGCCTGCCAATTTTAGTAGTCGATCTGTGGGATGGGTCGATACCATCGACCCGCGTCGATGGTATCGACGCGTCATCGATCCGGGCCCCCACATCCAGACATCGATGATTGTCAATAGCAGAAAGAGCAGATTGTACTCCAGGTGTTGATACCATCTACACCCCATCGATGGTATCGATGGAGCGACAGTAGGGACGGGTTCAGCTATAAAAGGAGGGGTAGTTTCTCAATTCTATTCACACCTTCAGAGTGAATCCCCTCAACACTTGCGCCAAGCATCCTGAGCAACTGGAGATCTTCATCGAGGTTGTAGTAATCGAGCAATCTACACCGAGCTCTTCGTCGACATTGGAGATCATCTTCTCCGACCCTTACCGAGCTCTTCATCGACATTGGAGATCATCTTCTCCGACCTTCACCGAGATCTATTCTTCTATCTCCTTTCTTTTACAATGGTGCAGACAACAAGAGATTCCTCCTCGCGGGCGGCCCCCATGGAGATTGACATGTTTGTGCCTCCACCACCAGGCTCTATTCCCTATCTGAGGATTGTCCACCCATCGGCGGACGTGAAGAAAATCTTTGATGAGTTGATGAAGCGTCCCATAGAGCCTACCCGATATGTTGATCGAGTTATGATCAGGGACCTTGGCTTTGAGGACAACCTCAACCATGTCCTCCTTAGCCAGGTTGAGAGGAATCCATCCCCTACCATGAGGAGGGTCATTCGTTCTTTGGTGAATGGCCGGTGTATAAGGAGATTGTGGCAGAATTCATGGCCTCCCTCGACATCTGTGTGGTGCCCAATGACCTTATCACCACTGACCGTGAGTGGATCAAGGGCCATGTGTCTTTCCATTTGTTCAACTACAATTATACTATTACGCTTGACCAATTCAACTCAATCTACAACTGGTGGCACTCACCCAAGCAGTACCGACAGCTAGATAATCAGACCGATTATGATGCGATGTTTGCGGCACTGGTAATCACTCCTATGGGAAAATTGATGAGTTATCACAATGCAGCGGTGGCTGACTTTGAGCACCCGTTCGTGTGGGTTTTACACGTGGCTGACTTTGAGCACCCGTTCGTGTGGGTTTTACACCGTATGCTCTGCATCACCTTCTTTGCTCGGGGCGAGCTTTCTTTGAGTAAATTTTAGGAGACAGATTTATTCTTCTTCTACAAGCTGCTAAAAAGGGAACAGTTAAACTGGGGCACATTTTTCTTAACGCGTGTGATGGCCGTGAAGAGAAGTACCAGAAGAGTCCCTATTCACTTTGGGGGGCTTATCACACCACTAGCCCTCTACCTTGGGCTAGATCTGTCATCACTTCCTGCACTAGTCAGCAAAAATCCAGTGAATCATGCTCACTTCCACCGCTCCAACCTTCTGACAGTTCGTGACGGCGTGATCTATACGCATTGTCATGTCAACAAAGAGTATCAGGAGTGTGCGCTCCCTGATCCTGTCTTCAACATCCAGGGGGCGTAGCATTTTAGATGGCCCATAATTGCCATCGACTACTCTGACAATGGCGAAGATGACAACGACAATGACAATAATGATGGTGACGAGCAGGAGGAGGAAGAGGAGACTTTCACTCCTCTTCAAGCACGAGTGGCACCGAGGAAGCGGCCACACTTCTATCTGGGTGCATCATCATCCTTGCAGCCTCAACCACCACAACCCTCTCAACAAGGAGAGGATGTTTATTCTATGCAGGGCATGTACACCATGCTACAGAGCATTCAGGAGATGCAACAATAGCACACTATGTCATTTGCTAATATCTAGGATACTACGAATCAGTTGTATGTTAATCAACAAGCTATCTTTGAGAACGAACGTCAGTTGTTCGCCAATCAACAGCAGGTCTATGACCAGTTGGGGAGGATCGAGCAGCAGCAGCATCCATTCTATGATTGCTACTGGAGCCAAAACTACTTCGGGGGATATCCTCAACCTCCACCGATGCCCCCATATGACCCAAACTTCCAGGGGCAATATCCATCATGGGATCCCAGCGCCCCACAATACCCACCACCTGAGCAATAAATGGTATCACTGTTCCACCTTCTGAGATTGTTTTTGACTATGAGGCCATAGTCGGATTCAAGCTTAGGGGGGGAGATGGAACAGTTTCTATCTTTTATTTTCCTTTATTTTTATCATTTATTGCCTTTTCTTTAATTTTATCAATTTTCTTAGCTTTTAGCTTTTAGCTTTTAGGATCCACATGCTATCTAGTGTATCCGTGGATGTCTAATGTAATTTGTCATCTCTGTGTTTGTCACATGGGAGTTATGGGTAAATTTGAAAAATTTTCATGTAATTGAAAGCTTGCTTTGTTTGAACTTGAGCACTTAACTTATGAAAATAATTGGGTTTGTCAACTTTAAAACATAAGACCACAACTGTACATGCCTATGATTCAAGGGAAGTGGACAGAATTGGATGTTGAGCCTAAACTGACCAAATGGTAATGGGACTTTAATATGAAATAAGAGAGAGAAACCCCTTGATTTTACACATGTCAGTAAGGAGGGACATATAATATTTTCCAATGGTTCTGTCAATTAATCTTGTAATCCATCCACCTCATCTCATTTACACTCCACAATAAGATTTGGGAGCACTTTACAGTTTGTTATCTCTTGATTGCATATCATATAGATAGGATTGCATTGTAGTTAGTTTTTACATCTGTTGTATATATGAAAAAAAGAGAAAAAAAATTATGTTGCATTATAATCATGCATGCACAAATCTTAGAATGCATGTCAATGACATCTTAGTTGCATTTTGCATAATTTTAACAATTTTTTACATGATGTGCCTTGCTTCTTCTGAAAATAAGGAACTTGTTTCATACTTTCTGAAAATAAAATACAATGGAAAAAATAGTAGTTATGAGAATAAGCCAAGGAAGAAGATGTGAAAATTTCATCTTAGTTCATTAAGAAGAATAAGGACTGGAAAAAAAAAGAAAAAAAGGAAGAAAAAAATAACAAGTAAGTGAAGATCAGAAAGAGGAAGGAACTTGTTCACATGCATAATAAGAAGAACAAGCACATGTGTAGTTTTGTAGATATTCTGTCTCTCATTGGGATGGAATGATAATGCATGCATCATTCCACCTAAAATGTAAGCATTAGGTCATTTCCATATGCATGAGCATCATATAGGTCATTTTTTTGTATTGTTGCATGTCAAACTGTATTGTGTTACTTTTTCTTACATAAATCACCTATCCCATCCACCTGTTGCTCAAAATGGTAGGCCACCCATGATTATCTCCTCACTTTTGTATTTCAGGAGATCTGCTTCCATTTAGATGGTAGTTAGGTTATGAGAAACATAGATAGGGGATTACAAGATGCACCAAGCCTGAACCGGAAGATTTTATTATATTAAATGTCTTATTTGATAGTGTTCACCAATCTTGGAGTGGATATCTATTATGGATGATCATTGTCACCTGTAGGGTAGTTACCATTCTGTGGTTAGTGAGGGCTGGTATGTGAATGTCTGGTGGGAATCATATGGTAATGTCTATTGTGATAGTATGTTCTTTAGTTGACCCTCACAATTTTATTCTATAGTTTTGTGCTCGAGGAAGACTTGTAGGCCTAACATCAGAAACCAATGAGTGGTTTTAAAGTTTAGGTATTAGGGTGATAGGAATGATGATAAGGTTGTGAATGCCAAAGGTGTTTTGATTCATAAATATTTTAAAGTTATTATGAAGTTAGGAGAAATAGAATCCCAAAGCATTTGACCAAAAGACATGGAAATGTAATCTAGACCAGGTTTGGATTTTTCTTGTCTATGTGAGAAGTCCTCAAATTTTAGTTCGTGTTCTATAAAGGGATCCCTATAAAAATGGGAGTAAGGATCTGGATGTGTGGATAAGGAGGACCGAGTTTGCAATGTTGTATGATGTATGTTGTGATATGATACCTATCTTGAAGTATGATATCATTATTCTCTACTATGGGATGAAGTTTGATCTAAAATTATATGAGTCTGATATGTGAAATAAAAAAGTATTATGGTCACAATATTTAATCTAGTTTTTAACCTTTCTTTACAATTTTTTTGATTGAGTAAAAGATCATGGTTAGAGAGTAGTTCATGCCTCAAAGAAATACTAGAGAATAATTGGCTTCATAAAGGCCACATTTAGTCTCAATTAAGTTCTTTTTGATGGATTTCATGCTTGTAGGTTTCCATAGAAGAATATTATGTTTGATAAGTTTAGTGCAAATCTATGAAAGGGAGTGGATGAATACTAAGGAATGTCAACACAAATATTACTAAAATATTATTTAAAGAAATTGTATCTAGTCATGAATTTTGCAATTATGAAGGGTTTGGGTCCCCAACAAGGATAAGAGGCGTTGATAAAAAAATATGAGGGTGACAAACATGGATTTTTAGAAGAATGAAAGTTGTAGTAGCAAAAGTGATGTAGCAATTGAGGAGAGCCATATTTTAGAAATATTGCACCGTAAAGGATCTTGTGCTATATCAGACTCATGCTATACATAATCCCTCAACGAGTCTCACTTCTTGCCCCTTCTAACAAAAAAATTGGGTCAAACTTAGCTCGAGCCTACAATTCTCATTCATATCTCAAACCTTGTCTTGAGAGGGGACAAATTGTTGACACCCAATTTTTGGTCATTCCATCAAAAATAATGGTGAGATTATCTCTTTGGCTATTAATGGAGTTTACCCCAATCATTCTACATGTTCCCTATATTTTCCACCTATTTATCCACTCATTAATCCATCTTCCATGTATGGGGAATCATGGATAAATGCATCTTTTAGTAGACTGGAGCATAATTTCATCTTTAGTGGGACTTTTACAATAATTTTTCCATGAAATGACAAATTGAATTATCCATGAATAAAATATTAAATTCCACTCCTAGTTGGGAATTCAACTAGTTATGTTTTAATATATCATAAAAAGAAACATTAATATTTTGAAGGAAAGAATACTCAATTCAATTCGACATCCTCTTTGGAATGTGATCCCATCTTGGTTTAATTATATATTTTCTAGATAAAGAAAGGAAAAAAGAGAATATGTGTGCCTCAAATTTTCACCCTTGCCCTTCTTTTTCTATTATTTGAATTCTTTTCTCAAGACAATCTTGCATGAAAAAATGAATTTTCAGTTTTAGATGAATCCCAAAGCTTCCGTTAGTCATAAACTCATTAGGAAAGATGAGATGTGTTGCCTAAGGATACTCTTGAGGGATCACAACATTGCTTTAGGTGATACATGGTTAACTCTCATGTTTCCATTGACTTATTTTGTAATGATGCAATGTGTGGGCCTTGATGTGCATCGTTTGCACAAAAAATTCACTAGGGAAACTATCCCTAGAGTTTAATTTTTTTTATTTCTATCAATTTCTTTATATATAAGAAAATTGATTTTAGTATAGAAAGATGTCAGTTTCATGGAACATCATTTTTAAGAATTAATCCAAACAAGTTGCACTAATGGAATTTAAATTCCAATTTTGAAGAGAACGATTAAACTAAAATAATGGTTAAACTGCCTCAACATCAACACTGGGTAGTATGAAGCACAACACTCCAAGCCTGGCAAGATGATGAACCATGAAAAGCCAGGCATGGTAAACTCATAGTTTTTGAGTTGTAAAGAAGAATTCTAGCCGTCCTCGGTGTACATCCACCAATGTCAAACTAGAAAGACACCAAGTCATATTGACACATAGTTGTAAAGGCTCACCAACTTGAATATGTTTCATTCCCTAGAAATGGTATATTGAGGATTGGAGGATTCCACAAAACTAGCAGGACCAAAGTGCATTCCTGGATAATTTTTAGGAACTTGGAAGGGTCCCTCATATTCCCATTTGATTGATCTTCATCTAAGCACACATACAACTCAGCTTATATCAAAAGGCCAACATTTTCTTTCCTCCAAATTGTAGCCATGACTCCAGAGACAATATATGTCACTTGACCAACTCTCTCTCCAAAGAATAGCTCAACCAAGATGATTATTGTACGTGCTCGCATGTATGCCATGTCTAGAGAATCAACACCACATTGCACTTTGCTATTGAATGAATCCCACAGGGAGGCCATCTCTATAAAGTGACCATATTTGATCAAGCATCTCGAAACTTCTTCACACCCGTGAGACTAGCCATCTCAGCATCCCAACTCGACTACTTCATCACAACATGCTAGTAATCATGAAGGGAAAGTTGGGCGATCTTTGCCACAAATTCTAGAGTAGGAATCCAAATGACATCCTCGAAGTGTAAGGAGTGACTAAGAGGATCCTAATGAGATTACCATTGACATCAACTCTCTCGCAGCGAGGTCATAAGCCAGATGACAAGTCTCATAGAAGCTTGCCAACTTGACTTCCTCTATCTCATAGAAATCTATAATACAACAACACACAAGATACATATTCAGTGAAGAACACCTTAGTAGAGGAATCTTACTTATCTCCCAGTTTCCCATGAAAAATCTAGGCTATCTTATTTATAGGCTTCAATCGGATAGATCTATCTACTAGAAACTGGTGGGACTCTTTTTACTTTTTCCTAGTGGAATGGAACAATCCAAAATAGCTATCATTCTTTTGATCATCCACTTTGATGCTTTGATATCTTTTATTTTATATGCAAAGCCCTGATAAGTATCATGATGTATGTTTTCCTTTACATATCTCAATCCCTATTTCTTTTCTCGTACCAAAAATTGTATGCTGACAACATCCCCTTTAGTGTCTTTTGTGGGGTATGTTGCCAACCCCTTATGTCAAGGACATGGGGGTATGGACGTCATGATATGAACCTAGCTTAATGGATCTTTTTAGATAGACTTGAAATAATTGGACACCCCTATACTAAGTGAAGAAGGTTCTCTTTTGTAAACCCCAAATGGGAGATTATTTTGTAATCTTCAAAAATTGAAAATAGTCATTACATTTATTTCAACAGTTATACCCTGGTCTTATATACCAATCATTTGAGACAAAACTGCAATTGTTACAACATACTTGTTAGTTAGTTTGGTGCATATAGGTTTATTCCTCAAATTGAGTAGGGATTGGATCCCCAATACAGTCCCACTCCTTACACCTATACTATAATTGAGAGAGAAAGTGCCCCAAAGATCCTCTATCCAATCTCATGAGATTTGATCACTTGCTACATCTATTAGAAGAGTAAGAATTCTACAAGAGAGTCTATCATACATGTATCTCTTGTGAGTCTTTCATTCATCTACTTCCCAATCTCTCTTTCTACCATGAAGATGAAGATCATCTCTCTTAGATAAGAGAGGAGAGCAAGAAGGGTTGGAGGCCCCTAGTGAAAATATTATCCTTGGTGAAGATGAATTCAAAAGTGGAAGATCCAAATCAAGAGAGGATAAGTAATTGAAGGATTAAGACTCTTTGGAAGAGTGGGTAGGCCAAAGAATTGTTCTAAAGAAGTACGAAGACTCTATTTAAGAGTGGGTAGGTCCTTGGTGAAGGCCAAAGACTTGTTCTAAGAGTAGGTAAGTTCTTAATAAGGCTAAAGACTCTTTCTCATGGATATGTAAGTCCTTTGTAAGGTTGTTGTCTCCCTTGGACTTAAAAAGAATATAGTCATTTTTTATCTATAAAAGAGTAGTCTTATCTTGTAACTTCTATGTTGCAATGTAAGGAGTGACATAAGGTTTAGAATATTAGAGATTGACCCCTCTATGTAGTGGAGTTACAACCTTTCCACTATACATAGCACCTTCACTTGTGGATTGGTCAATCTCTATTTCTTTTACTTTTCATACTCAAAATATTATCTTTGAAAAATCTTAAAGGTCTAATGAATTTTGTTTAAGTAGCTTTAGCTCTATTTGCCAGCATTTAGAGACAATTTTCAATACAATAAATACCTATTCTAGTCTGGCAATCTATTACGTAGTTTTCTATGTTGGGATTCCAAACATTTGAAGAAGGAGTGATTGGGTGATAAAAAGAGCCATATATTTAATGGGGAATTGGAAGTATCACATCCTAAAATGTAATTTATAAAAGTATTATCAAGATCAGCGAGTCTAAAGGTAAGAGAGATGATTTTGTTAAGTTTATTTTTTAATCCAACTCTCTAGGATACAAGAGTATATGTTTGTTAAGTCTATTGAAGATATAAGTTTAGAAGAATCAAGAGAGTAGACAGTTTTAGTGCATCAAGTAAAAACATTAAGTTTTATGATTTTTTATAAATTTTGTTTATAAAGGATGAATAAGAAGGTGAGGGTACTTTTAAAGCCTAAGAGTGAAGATTCGGTGATAATTTTGTATGGGCAATTGATGAGACTTGTAGGCCTAACATCAAAAACCAATGAGTGGTTTTAAATTTTAGGTATTAGGGTGATAGGAGTGATGAAAAGGTTGTGAATGCCAGAGGTGTTTTTCTTCATAAATATTTTAAGGGTATTGTGATGTTAGGAGAAATGAAATCCCAAAGCATTTGACTGAAAGACATGGAAATGTAATCTAGACCAGGTTTGGATTTGTCTTATCTATGTGAGAAGTCCTCAAATTTCACTTCGTGTTCTATAAAGGGATCCCTATAAAATAGGAATAAGGATCTAGATGTGTGGATAAGGAGGACCGAGTTTGCAATGTTGTATGATGTATGTTGTGATATGATACCTATCTTGAAGGATGATATCATTATTCTCTACTATAGGATGAAGTTTGATCTAAAATTATGAGTCTGATATGTGAAATAAAGAAGTATTATGGTCACAATCTTTAATCTAGTTTTAACCTTTCTTACAATTTTTGGATTGAGTAAAAGATCATGGTTAGAGAGTAGTTCATGCCTCAAAGAAATACTAGAGAATAATTGGATTCATAAAGGCCACATTTAGTCTCAATTAAGTTCTTTTTTTGATGGATTTCATGCTTGTAGGTTTCCATAGAAGAAGATTATGTTTGATAAATTTGGTGCAAAGATATGAAAGGGAGTGGATGAATACTAAGGAATGTCAACACAAATATTACTATAATATGGTTTAAAGAAATTGTATCTAGTCATGAATATTGAAAATATGAAGGGTTTGAGGCCCCGACAAGGATAAGAGGCGTTGATAAAAAAATATGAGTGTGACAAACATGGGTTTTAAGAAAATAAAAAAAAGTTGTAGTAGGAAAAGTGATGTAGCAATTGAGGAGAGCCATATTTTAGAAATATTGCACCATAAAGGATCTTGTGCTATATCAGACTCATGCTCTACATAATCCCTCAAAGAGTCTCACTTCTTGCCCCTTCTAACAAAAAATTGGGTCAAACTTAGCTCGAGCCTACAATTCTCATTCATATCTCAAACCTTGTCTTGAGAGGGGAAAAATTGTTGATACCCAATTTTTGGTCATTCCATCAAAAATCATGGTGTGATTTTCTCTTTGGCTATTAATGGAGTTTATCCCAATCATTCTACATGTTCCCTATATTTTCCACCTATTTTATCCACTCATTAATCCATCTTCCATGTATGGGGAATCATGGATAAATACATTTTTTAGTAGACCGAAGCATAATTTCATCTTTAGTGGGGCTTTTACAATAATTTTTCCATGAAATAAAAAATTGAATTATCCATGAATAAAATATTAAATTCTAATCCTAGTTGGAAATTCCACTAGTTATGTTTTTAATATATCATAAAAAGAAACATTAATGTTTTAAAGGAAAGAATACTCAATTCGATTCCACATCCTTTTTGGAATGTGATCCCATCTTGGTTTAATTATATATTTTCTAGATAAATAAAGGAAAAAAGAGAATATGTGTGCCTCAAATTTTCACCATTGTCCTCCTTTTTCTATTATTTGAATTCGTTTCTCAAGACAATCTTGCAAGCAAAAATGAATTTTCGGTTTTTGATGAATCCAAAAGCTTCAATTAGTCATAAACTCATTAGGAAAGATGAGATGTGTTGCCCAAGGACACTCTTGAGGGATCACAACATTGCTTTAGGTGATACATGGTTAACTCTCATGTTGCCATTGACTTCTTTTTTAGAATGATGCAATGTGTGAGCCTTGATGTGCATCACTTGCACAAAAAATTAATTAGGGAAATTATCTGTAGAGTTTAACTTTTTAATTTCTATCAATTCCCTTATATATAAGAAAATTGATTTTAGCATAGAAAGATATCAATTTCATGGAACATCATTTTTAAGAATTAATCCAAACAAGTTGCACTAACAATATTTAAATTCCAATTTTGAAGAGAACGATTAAAATAAAATAGTAAATTAAATTTGATCCAACATATTTCAAATAAATCTCTTAAAAAAATTGGCACGTCATGCCAACAAATAACACAAAAAGATAATAAAATCCTAAATAAAATATCATGTCTATCCAACGAAAGGATCATGTGTTACTACCATTGAAGGTGTTGATGCAAGCCTTTCTAAATACTGGGGAGAACAATATTTACCAATAGGAACAGATCATGAGTTATTTTTTATGGTTCAAACACATATTACCAACAACTCCTTGAACTTTTATAAATACCGTCATCAACTTATTGAAGATAGACGTAAGCACGTCAATCTAGTACACACGGGAAATGGTTAAACTGCCTCAACATTAACATTGGGTAGTATGAAGCACAACATTCCAAGCCTGGCAAGATGATGAACCACTAAAAGACAGGCATGGTAACCTCATAGTTTTTGAGTTGTAAAGAAGAATGCTAGCCATCCTCAGTGTACATACACCAATGTCAAACTAGAAAGCCACCAAGTCAGATTGACACATAGTTGTAAAGGCTCACCAACTTGAATGTGTTTCACTCCCCATAAATGGTATATTGAGGATTAGAGGATTCCACAAAACTAGCAGGACCAAAGTGCATTCTTGGATAATTTTTTAGGAACTTGGAAGGGTCCCTCATATTACCATTTGATTGAGCTTCATCTAAGCACTCATACAACTTGGTTAATATCAAAAGGCCAACATTTTCTTTCCTTCAAATTGTAGCCACGACTCTAGAGACAACATATATCACTTGACCAACTCTCTCTCCAAAGAATAGCTCATCCAAGATGATTAATGTACGTGCTCGCATGTATGCCATGTCTAGAGAATCAACACCATATTGCACTTTTCTATTGAATGAATCCCACAGGGAAGCCATCTCTATAAAGTGACCATATTTGATCAAACAGCTCGAAACTTCTTCACACCCGTGAGACTAGCCATCTCAGCATCCCAACTCGACTACTTCATCACAACATGCTAGTAATCATGAAGGGAAAGTTGGTGTAACATACTCAAATCTAGGAATATGTGTTAAATCTCTCTTATTTTAAGGTCCTATTCCATTATATTAACATACCGTATATTTCTGACAATACAAAGCACATTAAGAATAATTGGTGTTATGGATATATAAATATCCTTAGTATTTGGTATGCAAGGTAAAATAATCATAATACACTCAATAACAAGACTTAAAGAACACATATACCAAATACCATGCTTGACTCTAATTTGACATTCTAAAATATTCTTAGGGGTATAAGATTAAATGAATCAAATTAAAGTGTAGTAAGTGTCAAAATGAGTAAATATATTAAATGTATGTATGGTATACAAATAATGAAATCTAATAGTAAATATCTTTAAAATAGAGAATTAAGACCAAGTTTGAATTGCTCACATCTTAATTAGCTTACACATCAATTTTCATAACAATCGGACCACATTTAACCATTCAATTAATTGGTGAAATGATTAGCTTACATATACCTAATATTTACATTTTTGTGATTGTTGGGTTTCCCTTTTCCTCTGTGTAAATCTTTCAGACTGCGGATCCATCTCACTTCCTGGTCGGGCTCCTAACGGTGAATGAGTGGCCGTAATACTAGGTCGTCGGCGTCCCTTCTCCACCATTTACTCCCTTTTGTTTCACTAAACATGAAAGGTTCTGCCCTTTCTCTCTCTCCCTCACCTCAGTGAGTCTTCCTCTACCTATTTCTTCTCTTCCAATCTTTCCTCTCCTCTTCCTTGACTAAGCCCTGGACTCCAAGCAGACCTTCTATCACCAGCTGGACCTGAATCACCATTTAAACTCATCGTCTCTTTCACCCCTGAGAATTACTCCTTCACTTCCCATCTTCCCCTGCGATCTACCCTAGCCTCCACGGCCGCCAATAGATCTACCAGGGATCACCAAGTTGCACAAAGACCTCCTTTGCTTTTCCAATCTGTGCCAACACCGTTAGCGATCTAATCCACCTGAACTTGTATCGCCGCTATGTCCACAAATATGCATAGAATTACCTTGATCTCCTTCAGCGTCACCTGCCCCATGACTAACTCTACCGTATTCCTCTTCTTCCTTCTTTACTTGTGCCTAGTAGAACCAAGTAGCACCGTCGAGCGGCACGATCCACTACTACATTTCACTGCCACCTTCCTCATCCTACACCCAGCACTGAACAATAGCGAAATCGGCGCCTACAACCACAAAGGTCTACAGAGGCTATTTCCCTTGACCCTTGTCAGTTTGCAGTGCATCAACACACCCTGGCCCTTCAGGCGAGATGCAACATCCTGAAGCTTGCCCATGGAGCCACCGTCATCTCTGCCACCTCCATAATGAGACACTCAGCACCTACTCACCATCATAACACCCCATAACACTTGCTACAATGCTCACCTTCCCCCATCTCTTCCAAGCCTCGATCACCTAAGCACGATCTACAACCATCATTTGTACACCTGCTCGACCCTCCACAATGCCACATGCAAGACGACTTCCACCTCCTTCCTTGCATTGAAATTTTACAACATACAAGAACTGTTGCACTGCTCTACCTTCTCGTTCAACCTCCAAAAATCACAAATATGATGAGGATGATGGAGCAGTTCCTTGTAATATGCCATCAATCTACCACAACCTTAGACATGCTACCACAACCACCACTGATCTAGCATAGTCGCTGCTTGATTCCATCCTTCCTCCCCTATCTTACAGTATCTCTTGAAAACTGGACCTAAAGCTATGAGTAGATGGATGATATCTACTAAATGCAATCCATCTCATCTATAGTATGCACCACCGACCATATATTTATTGGAAGGACCAGTCATCATAGGTGTCTTAGAGAACCAACAAATTGAAGGGTGAAAAGACAAACTTTTGGACAAAGTATATATGTTGAGTTCACCATTAGCTAAGATCACCAGGTATGCACATCCTCTATTTTATTTTGGGCATTAAATGACTAAAATCCATATATATATTTTAATGATGCATCTCTTGAATGGATAATCCTCTTGAAAATCTAAATTCATGAACAATTGTAGTTCCTGATATGAATCCCTTTTTATTCCTGTGATTACTAAACTGATATATTCATATGGGTCCTTGGGCCCCTCCTGCCATGTTGTCTTTTATTTCAAAATTGACAAAAATGATAAGTCTTGCCACTCTATTATAGCATGCTGCGTGTTTGACTAGAATATCTAGAATAGTAGTACTTATGTACAACCATATATATAGGGTGTGTGTATTCCTCCATGGGTGTGCGTTTCCACCCTTATTTATTTTTAGGCCATGATCCTATGGTGTTATGGCCCTGTTTTAGGTATATTTAGTCTACATTTTTATGCATGAAAATATTTATTGTTTTAATATGAATATGTGGATGATTGTTATGACAAGACACTCTTTATTATCATGCTTGTAATTTGAATTTAATATGCCTCATTTATTTTGTTAAATTTCTCTTGAACTTACCTAATTGCAAATAGCCCCCTTCTTGTGGGAACATCTTTTTTGCACTTCTACCCCAATATAATGCCCAAATATTATTTTTTGTACATACTCAGCCTTTGCTGACCTCTATGTTGTTTCCTATGTTCTGGGTGATGTTCCTTTCCACCCAGCTTTAGGTACATTGGAAGACAAGAGCTCAAAAAGATCACCAACATGACATGGACTTAAGGATAGCTTGGAATGGCTGGGTTACCCTCTGCTACTGGCTTTAGTTGTATTTGTTTCAAGTTTTTATAAAATCATTATGAGGAACAATTGTATGAATGAATCATGAAGTAACTCTGTAATAGTTTTATTTCTATTGCTTTATTATTACATGGCTCTTGTATTATATCATTTGAGTGGATCCCATTTTGGGTCTCACTCTTTAAAAAATGGTATCAGAGCCTAAGTAGTCGGTAACTTGACTATTTCAAGTTATCCTAGGATGAACCTTAATTAGGTAGGTGACCCTTATAGGTTATTGGAAAACTAATTACCTAGTAGTAGAATACCAATTAGGGTTTTCAAACCCTAATTTTGGGGCACTTACACTCCTCAACCCACCTATGTAGATGGGAGTTAGCTTCTAGTAACCCTTAACACCCATGCCCTCTTTACCGAGGTGGGATGAAGCCACACATAACTGACTCATGTAGTGTTGATTCACATGTCATAATTTTCTAGGATGTTAGCCTAAGAGATTGCAATGTCGATTGATTTGAATAGTCATAGTTAGTTTTTATTCTAGTTCTCACCTTTAACCCCTTTCCCTTTGCTGTTTCACTAGCATGCCTCATATATACCCACTTTGGGGTACTGAGAACACATAAATTATAGATGTGAAATCTCGATGTGTATCATAAGATTTAAGATGATTCCATTGGTACTAAGTGACAACATGAACTGGCTTAGTTATTAAAATTCATATCTTGTCTTCTACATGGAGAATCTCAACATAGGTATGTCCCAAGGCCACCTATCTAAGGATTAAATACCATCTTCATTTAGCTTTTTATGGCTCATACATGAGGACTGGTGGGAGGAAGCTATTGAGTCTAGTAGAATGTTCTTAGGAGTTTGTCTCTCTCACTTCCATGGTGAAATATGATCACCCAGTGAAGGATGTGGTGAGTAATTTGAATATATAGTTCATCTTGTTTTGTGATAGAAAAATGGTAATAAATCGTCAAGTGTAGAAGGAACACATATACATTACTACAATGTTTAGATGATCTTATGACTCCCTTAAGTCTTTTGATGGGGTTGTGTCATTTATTCTTGAGAGTGAAATGGGGAATGGTTGGTGTCGTACCTCGTTAAGGTTTAATAGGATTCGACCACATGTACTATGAAACCCTTCTTCCTCCTATACTATGAGACTAAAGATGTATTTTTTTTCATACCCCTTGTATGATTGAGATATTATAAGATGTTGGTAGACTACAATGACGATAGAATATTACTACAGTTATCATGTGGTGGATAAGTGGTGGACTTGGTTCTCGAATTGATCATTTTTGGCGCCAAGTTTGGATTTTTCATCGACAAGTTTTCATCGTCAAACTTATTTTCATTATTATCTTATATGTATAAAAGAAAAGTTTTCATATTTTATCGATGGTTTAGGAGCCAAGTCACCACCACAAGGAAGTTTGAATTGTACAGAAACCCTTGAAATGAAGAAGTTGAGATGTTGATGATAATGACAATGATAATGATGATAAGGAAAATGATGTAGACCATGATTAAAGAATGGAAAAACTATGATAATATTGCTGGTAGCCCTAATTGATACAAACTGGTTAACATAATCCAAGGTCTTGTTGTAACTTTTCTATCCCAACATCTAACATAATCAGATTAATGGATGCATGATACATGGAGACATATGGCTTAACCTTAAGAGTAGACTATAAGTGTGACATGAATAGTATGATATGACCCCCTACATTAAGTATACTAGAAATGTATAACTTGGTTAAGTTTATAACTCAATTTACCATACCAACAGTGGATGGATTTTGAGGAAGAAATCCGTTTTAAGGGGTGGAGTGTTGTAGCATACTCCAATCCAGACATATGTATTAAATCTCTCTTATTTTAAGGTCTTGTTCTATTATATTAACATATTGCATATTTCTGACAATACAAAGCACATTAAGAATAATTGGTGTTATGGATATATAAATCCCCTTAGTATTTGGTATCCAAGGTAAAATAATCATAATACACTCAATAACAAGACTTAAGGAACACATATACCAAATACCATTCTTGAATCTAATATGAAATTCTAAAATATTCTTAGGGGTATAAGATTAAATGAATCAAATTAAAATGTGATAAGTGTTAAAATGAGTAAATACATTAAATGTATGTATGGTATACAACTAATCAAATCTAATAGTAAACATCTTTAAAATAGAGAATTAAGACCAATTTTGAACTGATCACATCTTAATTATCTTACACATAATTTTTCATAACAATCAGACCTCATTTAATGATTCAATTAATTGGTGAAATGATTAACTTACATATACCCAATATTTACATTTTTGCAATTGTTGGGTTTCCCTTTTCCTCAGTGTAAAGCCTACAGACTGCAAATCCATCTCACTACCTGGTCGCACTTCTAATGTGAATGAGTGGCCGCAAGACCAGGTCGTAGGCACCCCTTCTCTGCCGTTTACTCCCTGACCACAAAAGGTTCTGCCCTTTCTCTCCCTCACCTCAATGAGTCTTCCTCTACCTATTTCTTCTGTTACAATCTTTCCTCTCCTCTTCTTCACCAAGCCATGGATGCCAAGCCGACCTTCTGCCACCGGTTGGACCTGAATCACCATTTAAACTCATCGTCTCTTTCACCCCTGGGAATACCTCCTTCACTTCCCATCTTCCCCTACGATCTACCCCAACCTCCACGTCCGCCAACAACTCTGCCAGGTATCACCAAGATGCACGACGACCTCCTTTGATTCTTCAGTCTGTGCTAACATCGTCAGTGATCTAATCCACCTGAACGTGTATCACCGCCATGTCTAAAAATATGCCCATAATCACCTTGATCTCCTTCAGTGTCACCTTCCCCATGACTAACTCCACCGTATTCCTCTTCTTCCTTCTTTACCTACGCCTAGTAGAACCAAGAAGAACCAAGCAGTGCCGTCGAGTGGTACGATCCACTACCACATCTCACAACCACCTTCCTCATCCTGCACCTAACAACTGAACAATAGCAAGATCGCCTCCTGCAACCACAAAGGTCTACAGAGGCTACTTCCCTCGACCCTTGTCAGTTTGCAGTGCATCAACACACCCTGGCCCCTCAGGCGAGATGCAACATCTTAAAGCTTACCCATGGAGCCGTCGTCGTCTCTACCACCTCCATAACGACACACTCACCACCTACTGACCATCATAACACCCCATGACACCTGCTACAATGCTCACCTTCCCCCATCTCTTCCAAGCCTCGGTCACCTTAGTACGACCTCCAACCATCATTTGTACACCTGCTTGTCCCTCCATAATGCCACCTGCAAGACGACTTCCACCTCCTTCCTTGCATTGAAATTTTACAGCATACAAGAACTGTTGTACTGCTCTACCTTCTCGTTTGACCTCCAAACACCACAAATTTGATGAGGATGATGGAGTAGTTCCTTGTACTATGTCATCAATCTACCACAACCTTAGCCATGCTACCTCAACCACCACTGATCTAGCACAATCACCACTTGATCCCGTCCTTCCTCTCCTATCTTACAGTATCTCTTGAAAATTGGACCTAAAGCTGCGAGTAGATGGATGATATCTACTGAATGAAATCCATGTCATCTATAGTACGCACCACCAACCATATATTGATTGGAAGGACCCGTCATCATAGGTGTCTTAGAGAACCAAAAAATTGAAGGGTGAAAGACAAACTTTTAGACCAAGTATGTATGTTGATTTCACCATTAGCTAAGATGACCAAGTATGTACATCCTCTATTTTATGTTAAGCATTAAATGACTGAAATCCAAATATCTTTTAATGAGGCATCTCTTGAGTGGCTAATCCTCTTGAAAATCTAAATTCATGGACAATTGTAGTTCTTGATATGAATCCCTTTTTATTCATGTGATTACTAAACTGATATATTCTTATGGGTCCTTGGGCCCCTCCTGCCATGTTGTCTTTTATTTCAAAATTGACTAAAATGACAAGTCTTGCCACTTTATTATAGCATGTTGTGTGTTTGACTAGAATATCTAGAATAGTGGTACTTATGTACAACCATACATATATAGGGCGTGCATATTCTGCCTGGGGTGTGCATTTACACCCTTATTTATTTTTAGTCCATGATCCTATGGTGTTATGGCCATGTTTTACATATACATAGTCTACATTATTATGCATGCAAATATTTATTGTTTTAATATGAATATGTGGATGATTATTATGGCAAGACACTCTTTATTATCATGCTTGTAATCCAAATTTAATATGCCTCATTTCTTTTGTTACATTTCTCTTGAACTTACCTAATTGCAAATAGTCCCCTTCTTGTGGGAACATCTCTTTTTGCACTTCTACCCCAATATAACGCCCAAATATTATTTTGTGTACATACTCAGCCTTTGCTGACCTCTATGTTGTTTCCTATGTTCTGGGTGATGTTCCTTTCCACCCAGGTTTAGGTACATTGGAAGACAAGAGCTCAAAAAGATCACCAATATGACATGGACTTAAAGATAGCTTGGAATGGTTGTGTTACCCTATGCTACTGGCATTAGTTGTACTTAGTTCAAGTTTTTGTAAAATCATGGTGAGGAATAATTGTATGAATGAATCATGAAGTAATTCTGTAATAGTTTTATTTCCACTGCTTTATTATTTTATGGCTCTTGTATTAAATCATTCGAGTGGATCCCCTTTTAGGTCTCACTCTTTACAGTTGGGTGATCTTTGCCATAACTTCTAGAGTAGGAATCAGAATGACATCCTTGAAGTGTAAGGAGTGACTAAGAGGATCCTAATGAGATTACCATTGACATCAATTATCTCGCAACGATGACATAAGCTAGATGATGAGTCTCGTTGAAGCTTGTCAACTCGACATCCTCTTTCTCAAAGAAATATGTAATACAACAACAGACAAGATATATGTTCAGTGAAGAACACCTCGGTAGAGGAATCTTACTTATCTCCTAGTCTCCCATGAGAAATCTAGGTTGTCTTATGTATAGGTTTCAATTGGATAAATCTATCTACTAGAAACTGGTGGGACTCTTTTTCCTTTTTCCTAGTGGAATGGAATAATCCAAAATATCTATCAACATCAATAGTTAACACAAACACGCACTGCAAGGACACTGGGTACCTTGCTGTTGTGTGCTTTCTACATCAACTTTTCACATGTTTTCACACAAAAATTCAGTTCATTTTGTTCTCATCTAGCCTCTGTTCATATTATTCTTACCACCTTTTTGTTATTTTTCTTGTCACATGATGTGTATTGTAGGTATGCTTCAAAATGATCAAATTGGAGATAGCCCAACTCAAATTCGTCATTATTGGGACTCCCCCATGCCATGTAGACGTTCAAAGTTATATTTTGGCTCAAACAACAAAGCACACGACATGTCCTATTTAAGACACGACGTGCACATTTTCAGACGGCCTAATACTTCAGATGTAGAAGAAAAGAGCATGGCATGTGAATCATACACACAAAGTGTACTTGGGAATTCATAATCGAATACTTGCCTTTCTGGTAAGGTACACAACATGTATTATTTCAGACACACTGTGTGCTTTACACTCAGAACGACTGTTGAAGACAGGATACACTGTGTCCATAGGAAGACACGTTGTGTGCCTATCAGTTTCAGTAATTTTCAAATACGACTCCACTCACTTTTAAAGATAAGACCATTCTATAGAGAGGTTATCTTTGGTCATAATTCGAAACTCTTTTGTCCAAGAGAAAGGCTAGAGCAAGGAGGGTGATTTTGGTGCGGAAGAAGGTGGTTTCTTGCCAAAGAACCCCCATTCTCCCTCTTTTCTTCTCTAGAGGTTTGTCTAGTTTGGAGCAGGTGTAGGAGTGGAATTTTGTCCTCAAGCGAGAATTCTACTCTTATTGGGTTACACCTTAGGTTTTCTTAGCTTTTCCTTCTCTAAACCATGCTGGACTCTAAAATTTCTGCATATTTTCTACTGTAAACCATCATGGATGAGTAGTTTCCTTTTCTTGGACATGGGAGAGTAGCTCCCATGTCATAGCATGTATGGAACATGATAATTTTGTGCTAAATGCTATGTTGCTTGGTTTTCCACCTCGTGAGTATCGATGTTTTTCTTCCTACATGTATGGCTGGCCACCTTATGTGTATATTTTATGCTTTCTTACTTGATCTGAGAAGATAGGTAGGAGAGTAAGGAGGTACTCTCTTGGAAACTCCTTCTTTGCCATGAGAGTGGAAATTATGGAGTTGAGGAGTAGGTTTGTGATCCAAAATGAAATTCATACATGGGAATGTTGAATTGAGTTAGGATCGTTGTACTTACACTGAGAGGTGAAGTGCGACATACAACTCTCCTTCAAAACAAGTGCTTAGTATGTTTAAATTTTGTGCTCCTATTTTATGCTATGACATGTGGGTGAAGTCCTAAGTCCAAGATACTTACATAATCTGAAATTTAACCTCTTCTAGTAATCTATTTACTATTTTGCTTAATTTTGAAATTTTAGCTTAATCAACCAAATCACAACTTTAAAACAATCTAGATTGTTGAACCTTAGAACTGTTGCATTTAATTGTTTGCTAAAGCTCCTTGTGTTTGAACTCGACTACAACTACTTTCATATACTTGCGGGAAATAGCTAGTTGAGTAAAAGATCCTTTCTAAGATTGAAACTCGTTAGTGTAACAAACCAACAAGTTTTTGGCACCATTGCAGGGGAGCTACGATTCATCTAATTAGACTAGCAAGTGCTTATTAGTATTTGAGACTAGATCATCATTTCCATTTTTGAATTTCCATATACCTTTTAGTTGTGTTCACAAATTCTCTTGCTATTTTTCAGGTTATATGCGTCGCTCACAAAGGGGTCTTCAAACATCAGTGTTGCTAGACCTTGAGATTGAGCACACTCTTTCAATCTTAAGAAGAGCAAGAAGAGTAGAGAAACCACTGCTAGGTGTGTTGACTCAAGGTCAATTAGGTCAATGTTGACTCACGTCTAAATTAACTAAACCCATGTTTTGATGATGAATAACCATTCCACATATTGGTGTCTAATGTCTCTACTTGAGTGATTTCAGATTAGGTATAGACACACTCCAATTGCCCTAACTTGCGCATCTCAAATTGGAGAAAAGACAAGTCAAAGTCATACAAGTGCACGTTTTTGTAATATGATGTATATCCATTAGAATCATGTTGTAAATCACTTGTAATGATTGTATGACTTGTAATTAAGCTTAGAAAAATACTAGGAGCACTTAGATCGAATATTAGAGCACTTTAGATGCAACTTAGAAAATTGATTACAAGCACTTTGTCGGTCGAGTTTCCCAGCCTGAAAACTCGACCGATCATCCTTGATCAATTTTCTGGAGATTGCATCGGTCGAGTTGTGTTTACACAGAACTCGACCGATGGAGTAACTGGACAAATTGATTTTCATTGGTCGGTCGAGTTTCCTCAGGACAAACTCGACCGATGGTCTGAATATCGGATTTGTCTTTTACTCTATCGGTCGAGTTACACTTATAGAAACTCGACCGATTGCACTGTACGGAAAAGTGCAGAAAAGTGTTTCTAGCCATTGTGGAGTTGCAACAAGTGAAAATAGATCTGTTGCAAGCCACAAAATGGCTAGTTTTCATTCACAAGTGTTCCCAAAGGCTAAGAGGCATCCCCAACTATAAATAGGACCCCTTGGGCTTCATTCCAAGGTTGAGAATTCATTGAAAACTCTTTGTGAGGCTCCTATTCTATAGTTGAGTGCTTCCTACAGCCTCCTCTCTCTCTCTAAGCTTAATCACTTGCTACATCCATTAGAGTGAGTAGGAATTCTGTAAGAGAGCTAGTCCTATATGTATATCTTGTGAGACTCTCACTTCCACCACCTCCCCATCTCTCATTTCAATCATGAAGATGAAGGTTCTCTCTCTTGTCCAAGAGAGGTGAAGAAGAACAAGGGAAGGAGTCCCTTGGTGAAGATCAAGGATGAAGACTTGGAGCTAGAGTGGGTAAGCCCTTGGAGAAGGCAGAAGACTCAAGTTCAAGTGGGTAAGACCTTGGTGGAAGCTTCTCCGAGTGAAGGTGAAGTCAAAGGTGGAAGATCCAAGAAGAGTGGGTAATTCCTGCAAGGCTGAAGACTTGGGCAAGAGTAGGTAAGTCCTTGGAAGAAAGGCAGAAGACTCTTGCAAAGTGGGTAAGTCCTTGGTAAGGTTGAAGACTCTTTGTATTGGATAGGTAAGTCCTTTGGTTGGTCATGTATTGTAAGTCTTATAAATGAATATAAGAGTGCAATAGTTTGGAAGTCCTAGAGGTTGACCTCTCTAGGCAAGTGGACTGACACACTTCTAGTTTGAAGTGTGGAACCACTCTAAATAGCTTGTCTAATTGGTGCATGTTCAATCTCTTTCTCCCTTACTATGTATGTTTTAGTTGCACTCAAATTACCTATTTAGCAACCCTATCTTGTCATATATCTTGAAGGTTTAATGAGTTTTGTTTAAGTGCTTTCAGCTTTATTCACCCCCCTCTAGAGCATCAAATCACCCATCTAGGATCCAACAAGGTGTTCCACCACCATCACCATCTTATTTGTCTTTTGAAGAAACTACACCAAGAGATCCAACCGTGGAGGACGACCGTCCTTTGAAGGACTTTGCCATGCCGGTTGCCACAAACATTTGTGGAGCCATCGATCTGCCTGCAATGGAAGTGAACAATTTCTCTATTGCTCCTTCTATGATGTAGATGATCCAGAAAAACCACTTCGGGGGTACAGTCAATGAGGATCTGAATCTTCATGTGGCTGAGTTCTTGGAGTATATGAACACTTTCAAAATGAATTATGTATCCCTGATGGAGTGAGGCTGCTGCTATTCGCTTTCACCTTGAGAGATAGAGCCAAGGCATGGATTTTATCTCTTCCTAAGAAGTCAACCAAAAGCTAGGATCAACTTCTAAATTATTTCCTTACAAAGTATTTCCCACCGAGTAAGACAGTCCAACTAAGGAACTAGCTCACCAACTTTTCTCAATCCGATGGAGACTCTATACGATACATGGGAGTAGTTTAAGGGCATGCAACGCCTTTGCCCTCACCATGGATTTACCAACTGGATGCTGCTCCAAACATTCTATAATGGACTGTTCTACAATGACATTGGATGATGCAACAAATAGAACATCGATGAATAAGTCTTATAGGGAGGCTTATAACATCATTGAAGACATAGAGCTCAACCATTGACAATGGGGATCAGATAGGAGAGCTCAATCATCCTCTACAACTAGTTCTTCAATTGAAAAATAAGGAGGGAAGCATACTGTTGACGTCATTGACTTAATAGTTGCTAAACTTGATGTTCTTACATAAAAGTTTGAGAAGATGACTACAATGCAAATCCAATCAGGTGAAGTGATATGTGAATCTTGTGGGAATTCTGGACATACTTCTTCTTCTTCATGCTTTGCTCCTAAAGAAAATGAAGGGAGCATAGAACAAGTCAATGTCATTGGGATGTAGGGGAATAAGCAATACAATCCCTATTCCTACAGCTACAATCCGGGATGGAGAGATCATCCTAATTTCTCCTACCAAAACACAAGCAATGCTCAAAACTTCCAACATGGACAACAGCAACCGCAGCAACAACAACACTTCAACCAGCAAAACAATGGGAATCCACTGGGCTTCAATAACAATAGGGGTTACCAACAACAACAACAACCCCAAAGTTCTTCCTTGGAGGCCATGATGGAGAAATGTATCTCTACGCATATGCAGTAGAATGAAAAGTTAAGGGGAAGCAACAAGCTCTTGAAGTATGCGATTGCCCAACTCTCTGTAAAAGTGATGGCATTTCCACTCATATAAGGATGTTGGAAAATCAAATTGCCCAACAAGCCTTGACGCAACAAAAGAACACCCAACCTGGTTCTCTTCCAAGCCAACCACAGGTGAATCCAAGACAATAGACAAATGCTATAACCTTGAGGAGTGGAGTTGAAATCCACAGACCTTCTCCACCCAAGGAGAAGAGTATTGAGATCAGTGATGATGAGAAGCTTGACACCCCTATGGGTGACAAAGGTAAAGTTACAACTGAGGTACCATCTTCTATTAAAGCAAATGCACCATTTCCACAAAGACTTGCAAATACAAAGGAGGATTCAAAGTTTAGGAAGTTTATGGACATTCTAAGTAAACTCCATGTCAATCTTCCGCTAGCTGAAGTTATTGCAGAGATGTCGTCATATGCTAAGTTTCTTAAAGACATCCTCACTAAGATGAGGAAGGTGCACCAAGTGGAGACTATGATGCTTTCTGAAAGAATTAGTTCTATCATTCAAAACAAACTTCCTGAGAAGCTAGATGATTTGGGAGCTTTTACTCTACCATGCAAGATCAGCAACACTACATTTGAAAAAGGTCTTGTAGACCTTGGAGCTAGTATTAGTCTCATCTTGTATATCCTATGGCAAGAGCTAGATTTTGGATATCTGAAGCCTACAAAGATGGCCATTGAACTGGTCGATCATTCCATCAAATACCCCAAAGGTATGATGTGCTAGTGCAGATTGGTAAACTCTATATTCCTTGTGATTTTGTTGTACTAGATATGGTAGAAGTTCCTTAAAATCCCATTCTTTTTGGGAGGCTCTTTTTGAGAATTGTTGGATGCCTAGTTGATGTTCGCAAAGGCAAGCTAACACTCTGAGTTGGCGAAGAAGCCATGGAGTTTTCCATATATGATGTCATGAAAGCACCCTCATGTGTAGAAGAAATTTGTTTTATGGACTCTATTGATTCTGTTACAGAAGAAGATCATGATGTTACCAATTTGATACCGAACTACTGTGATGATGATGAAGGTATAAACAATGGATCTAAAAATTCTGGGATATTTTCTATTGCTCAATCAGATGCTACTGAAGAGGACACTCCACTTGTTGATGACAAAGCCAAAGAAAATGTAGCTGGGAGAAAAGTAGAACTTAAAGCCCTTCCACCAGGGTTGAGGTATGCATTTCTTGATTTTGACTCTACTTCTCTTGTCATAATAAATAATGAGTTAACCAATGAATAAGAGAATAAATTGCTTGTTGAATTATGTTTGTATAAAGATGTCATTGGTTACTCTATCAATGATTTGAAAGGCATTCATCCCTCCATTTGTATGCACAGAATAAACATGGAGGATGATGCTAAACCCACCATTGAACCACCTAGATGTTTAAATCAAAATATGCTTGAGGTGTTTAAAAAGGAAATCTAAGGAATTATTTATGTTGGTTGATGCCAACATCATTTATCCTATAAGTGACAACCCTTGGGTTAGTGTCATCCATGTGGTACCTAAGAAGGGGGGTGCAACTGTCATCAAAGGAGATAATGATGAGTTGATACAGACACATATAGTCATCTTACCGGTGTTTGAACAAAGAGACCCACAAGGATCATTTTCTGTTGCCGTTTATTGACTTGATGATTGAACGCCTTGCAAAACACTCTTATTTTTATTACTTGGACGGGTATTCTGGGTTTTTCCAGATTCCTATCTACCCTCCCGACCAAGAGAAAACCATCTTTACTTGCACGTATAGAACTTATGCTTGTCACATGTCCTTTGGTCTTTGCAATGCTCCTGCAACGTTCCAACGATGCATGATGGCTATTTTTTCTGATTTCATCGAAAACATAATGGAAATTTTTATGGATGATTTTAGAGTCTATGGAGATTCATTTGATCAATGTTTATGCAACCTGTCATTAGTCTTAGCCCGCTGTAAAGAGGGTAACCTAGTACTAAATTGGGAGAAGTGTCATTTCATGGTACAATTCGGTGTAGTATTAAGCCATGTTGTATCTAACAAGGGTATTGAGGTTGACAGGGCCAAGGTGGAAGCTATTGAGAAGATATCTACTCCTTCAGTCAAGGACATCTGTAGTTTCCTTGGTCATGCATGGTTCTATAGAAGATTCATTAAAGACTTCTCCAAAATTGCAAATCCATTATGTTTTTTACTTGCAAAGGATGCTGAATTTATATTCAATGATGACTATTGTATCGCCTTCACCAAGCTCAAGGAAGCTCTTATTTCATCCGCGATCATTCGACCATCGGACTGGAATGCTGCATTTGAATTGAAGTGTGACCCAAGAGACTATGCAATAGGGGCAGTTCTAGGACAGTGAAAGGATAAGAAGCTTCATGCAATATACGACGCAAGCAAGACCATTGATGAAGCACAAATCAATTACACAACCACATAGAAGGAGATGCTTTCTATAGTGTATGCCTTTGACAAATTCCGACAATACGTGGTAGGATCTAAGGTAATCATGTATACAGATCATGCTTCCATAAAGTATTTTCTCAACAAGGAGGATGCAAAACCTCATCTCATCTGATGGATACTGCTTCTGCAAGAATTTGATCTTGAAATTTGGGATAAGAAAGGTACAGAGAATAATGTTGTTGATCACCTTTCTAGATTGACTACAGATGTTGGATATTATTTTCCTGTTGAGGATCATTTGCCTATAGAGAAGCTTTATGCATTATTGTCCACACAAGTACCATGGTTTGCAGACATTGCGAACTTTCTTGCTATAGGACATCTGCCACCAAATTTGACATACCAGCAAAAGAAGAAGTTCTTCCATGACGTAAAGTTCTACTATTGGGACGACCCCTTGTTGTTTGAACATGGGAGTGATGGACTTATTTGAAGGTGTGTCGTTGAAGAAGAGATTGCCACTATTATTTCTGAATGCCATGCCTCTCCTTACGGAAGTCACTTTAGAGGAGAGAAGACTATTGTAAAGATTCCCCATGCCAGTTTCTACTGGCCAACATTGTTTAAATACGTCAATTTGTTTGTCAAAGCATGTGATAAATGCCAAAGGACCAGAGGAATTTCTAGACGTGATGACATGCCTCTTAACACTATCTTGGAGATTGTGGTATTTGATGTATGGGGAGTTGATTACATGGGACCATTCCCATCTTCTTGTGGCTACCAATATATCCTAGTCTCTTGTGAGTACGTCTCTAAGTGGGTTGAGGCCATCCCAACCCAAGCATCAGATGTGAAATCTATGGTCAAGCTATTTTAGAAAATCATTTTTCCTCCGTTTGGAGTGCCTAGAGCTGTGATTTATGATTTAGGCACACATTTTGTTGAGAAATAATTCAACAACCTTCTATCTAAGTATGGAGTCACTCATAAAATCTCTACGCCCTATCATCCTCAAACTTCTGGGCAAGTATAGGTCTCCAACCGGCAGCTAAAAATCATTCTAGAAAAGATAGTGTCTAGCTTAAGAAAAGATTGGGCATTAAAGATAGACAATGCCTTATGGGCATACTGGACAACTTATAAAACCATCAATGGTACAACTCCATTCAAGCTGATATATGGTAGATCTTGTCATCTTTTGTTGGAGCTAGAACACCGTGCACTATGGGCTATAAAGTTCTTAAATTTTGACATGAAGAAGGCTAGCGAAAAGCGTCTATTACAGCTACAAGAATTGGAAGAATTCTAGCTAGATGCATATAAAAATGCAAGGCTCTACAAAGAAAGAACCAAGGCTTAGCATGACAAAAGAATCCAGAGGAAAGACTTCAAAGAATGAGATAAAATGTTGCTGTTCAACTAAAGACTCAAGCTATTCCCTGGAAAACTGAAGTCAAAGTGGTCCGAACCTTTTCTTGTATTGAAGATTTTCCCTTATGGAGTTGTTGAGCTACAAGGCAAGGATGGAGCCTTCAAAGTAAACGGCCAACGTTGCAAGCTATACACCTCGGGAGATGAAGTTCACAAGGGAGCCTCTTTCTCCCTTCAAGATGCATGATGGACAAGTTGAAGAGTCTCACTCCAGACTCTAAATGGAGGACCTCGTGGGAGTTAAACCCACATTAGGATAGATTTATTTTCTAGTCATTCGAGTCAAGAACACTCTTTAGTTTTTTAAATAGGCTTGTCATGGATTAATGTAATAATGTAGACAATTCTATTGCCATATCTATTATTAGTTATGTACTGACAAAAAGCTATTTTTTGCAGAAACTACAGAAGATACAATATGTATTATTTAAGACACAACGTGTCTCTACTTCCAGAAATAAAGCAACAAATCTACATCTCCAAGTACATGACGTGTGAGAAAAACACACGGTGTGTCATTGTCCAGAAGATACAAAGTTCTCCTCGACCTGGACAGACACACGATGTGTTCTAATTTAAACACGGCGTGTTCCCAAGCAGAAAATGGAGGCATGAGAAATCTGAAATACAAACACGATGTGTCTTTATTTAGACACGACGTGTTCCCAAGTAGAAAAGTAAAGATCAAGTTATCTAGAAAAGTACATGACATGTCTTTATTTGAATTTGCCGTGTAGTTATCAATGAAAATGGACATTTCGAATTTCTTAATTGGTACATGATGTGTACTTTATGCAACATGATGTGTCTTTCATCATAGAAAAGGAGTTTTGAAGAGGTACACGGTGTGTCTTTATTTGAACACGCTATGTCTTTTGTCAAAAAAGTAGGTTTTTAACCTAGAACACGGTCGCCCCTCTCACTTACACCTTCATTCGAGCCGTGTGAGACCCCAGATCTGTCGTGCACCCTAGCCCTCCGCCTTCTTGCCACCATGTGCCCTAGCACACACATCAGACACCGGCGTGCCGTGTTCATCAGCCATGTCTTCCTCAACCTTGAGATAGAAGTCGTGACCTCCTTTTCTCATGGTGTTATGACCCCGCCTCCCGGTAAGCCCCAATTAAGGGAGACCGAAAGGTCAGAGCCGTTAACCAATAACCCGGATCAAAGGTTCGACAAATAATCAATAACAATTATTAAATTCTACCAACTATACTGAAAGCTGTAAGAAAAATAAATTTTTTTTGCATACCTTTTTGAAAACTTGGATCTCTAGACTTCTATCCACTTAAGGATTATACTCTAACTAATCCTCCTTGTATTTAACTTCATGTATTTCACAATATGACGTTTTACTGTTTGTCCTTTTGGCTTGTACCTAAAACACCGACAAACAAAACGTCGGTCAACCGAAGCTGGTATGAGGGGGAAACAATAAATGTGCAACTATGATAACAACGTAATCATTCAATTAATCATTTAACAATCAAGATTATGTTTTAAGCCAAACTACTCAATCCATACCTATCCACAACTCTGTGTTGTCCCTGTAAGGACTTATATGGTACCTCTATAAAGGTGACTTGATGGACCTACCCTCTAGGCAGCCAAAGTCATTCATGACCTGATGGACCTACCCTCTAGGTAGCCTTATACCAGGTCAGTCATTACAACATAGAGGGGACCAGGATCTGAGCTAGAAGGCATATACATTATGTGATAGTCATAGTCACTTTATAATTGCAGTATGAACATCCAAACAGTTTAGTTGCATTCAATGCGATTAAACATTCAAGAATCCATCGGGAAAATAAATCGGTTACTCATAATTAACCACATACCTTTGGTTGCAAATTTCAAGATAGAATCAAATATGCAGAGAAACCCAATCAACAAGCAATGAGGAAGAGAAATCCTGAAATAAAAGTACAATTTTCCTTTTATTAATATTTATCCAATTTTCATCACATTACTTAGGATTTCAATTCCTATTTTAGGGTTCCTTTAGAAATTAGGGTTTTTACTTCTTCTTTCGTTATTATCATCCTTAATTTATCAAAACTACATAAAACCCCTAATTTCTCATTGAATTTCCTTTATCAATCATCCGATTATCTTATTCCACAAAAATATGATTTTTATCTCCTTTTATCCCAAATTAGGGTTTCTACGTAAATTAACCTTCTTTTATGGATTACAACTCTAATTTAGGCATCTTTTATTCAAAACAGATAATTAAACCACCTTTATCAATATTAGGGTTAAACTTATCAATTTGATCCATTAATACGCCCTTTATACTCAATTAGGGTTCTTCATCAATATTTTTTTTTGGTCGACGGTTCTTCTTCATCAATATTAAAAGCACATTATTAGTAAATTAAGATACTTTTGCAAAACGGTGTGGAACTAGGTTCTGAAAGTATTTTTATCATATTCCTTGCATTTTTCAACACCACTTTCATATATAAAGTTTTCCCATATGAGGTTCCTAGCTATTACTATGAATTTTTGCAAAGAAAACCCTTTTTCCTGAATATTCAGCAGAGAGGCGAAATTACCAATTTTATCGATCGTTGTATGCGCCGTGGTCCACGGTGGTCTCATGATCATACGGTCCACGTCAAACATCTCCACTATCCTCTCTGTACGCGCGCGCCCTTAGCTCGGTCCGTTGGATCTTAAGTGAGTCCACGATGGACTCACGATCGAACATCTCGCATCCTCCGGCTCCACCAACCTGACCGGGCGCCCTCTTCTTTCAGCGATATGTTGGATCACTCTTGGGCTCACGATGGTCCAACGATCCATGGCCACAACACATCTTCTTCTCGTTCTTTAACTCTTCCAGAACGTGGCGGTGCCACGGCGGCGCCGTTGCCGAAGCTAGCTCGATCAAGAGCGGGAGAGGGAGTTGGACCCTGGGAAAAAGCCGCCTGAGATCGAGATGAGTTGAGAGATCGTGTGATACCCTTTTTATAGGGTATGGGGCATCCTTGTGAGGAGTCCCAATCCCACACGAACTGAACAACCAGCCCAATTGGGCGTTTCTCGAAATTAGGTCAAAACCTGGTAAAACCAGGGTCTAAATCCTTCGCAAGGATCCCCCGAACCTACTGGGACCAGAATCCTAAGTGCAGATGCACATGTTCGCGAGAAATCCCATGGGGAAAATCCCCCTGTTAGCGATAGAGTCCCAGTCCGCCTGGGACAAGGACGATGAGTGGTGCCTGTTGGATTAAGATCCAACGGCCCACCATCCTCGCGTTCAACCCAAAACAGGAAACAATTTCCTAAATTCCCAATTAAACATATTTGAGGGAAAACTTGGAAAATTAATAACTCCCAAACGGTAACTCTTTTCCCACTCAAATTTTGAGGGAAGCCCAATTATAGTTTTATCTTCCATCTTACCAAATTTGAGGTTATTATCTCAGGTGTACGATTCCTTTTCTTTGTTTTTAAGTTATCATCTAATTAATCATATTTTCCATATCGTTTCTATTTCTTTTACTATTAATTTCTTACCCTGAGTTCCTTGAATCCCAAGGAACCAGAACAACTCGAAATTCTATATTGGGAAATTATTCCTTATCCTTTTTCTTATTTTATTTATTTCTTTATGTATTCTTTTATTCCTTCAATTGAGCTCAATGACCAATAAGGCCCAATTGAAATTACATAAACAATCATACATGAAATTCATTCCAATCAACACATCACATCAATCATGGATTTCATTCATCTTTAAAAAGATATTTACAATCTCATTACATATTTTTGGAAAAAAAATGGGGTTATAACATCCTCCCCTCATAGGAATTTTTCCCTCAAAATTCAATCAAGCAAAACAAACAATTCAGGATAAGACTTTTCCATGTCCATCATTGGCCCCTATGTGGCTTTACCGTACTCATGATGCTTCCATAGAACCTTTATCATCACATATTATTTTCTCTGAGTCCTTTCATCCCGACGTCTATAAACTGCACAGGTGAATCAGGCCATGTCAGCCTCCCTTGGGGCTCACTAGGTTCATTGCTCAGCTCATGGTCGGGTACCTCACATAGTGCTCTAAATTTGACATATGGAACTCATCACACATTACTTTATCCTGAGGGGTAAGATCAAACTTAACCTTCTCCACCAAACCATATCAAAAGAACCCATGCATCGGGGACTCATCTCTCTTAGCTATAACTTAGAGGGGTCGGATTTTCACATATTCTTCCACAGTAACTTGTATGTCAGTCTACTTTGCATCTGCTCACGACTCTCATCATCTCTAGGCTCCTTTCAGCCCTTGCACAATCAAAGTGACTTCATCTACACGCACTGTGGTCCCTTTTCTAACCATCATGTGGTCCTTTCCTAACCATCATGTGGTCCTTTCACCAACATCACCTTACTGAAGTGGTGACCGACACAACCTCCCTTACATAGCTTCTTATAAAACCCGATACTGGCTATGGTGGTCATTGTCACATCTTTCATAGGACAAGAACTGTCTCTAGATATCATTTTGAACGAGCGAGCATGCCCTCATCAGACCCTTTAGTCTGGATCATACTAACCATAGTTACGGGTGATAAACTATACTAACATTGAGTTCATCGTGTACCTACTTCCACGTTATGGAAGTGAACCTCTAGGTCAAACTCAAGATCCTTTGAACTCACATCATGGTGTAGTTGGACCATCTCTCTCATGGATAGTTCAACCAGATATGTCCCTTAACAGAACTCTTTCTTTCTCATATCATCTAGGTAAGGTGACTTACCATAACCCATATTGCATCTCGACCTTCCTTGGTCCCGGGGAAACCTATCACAACATCCATGGGGTTGAGCTCCCATTTCCTCTTAGGGACTCTTCTATATCGATACACTGGGTTACTGGGGTTCGTTCTTTACCTCCTGGCTTGCATGGCCATAAACCACATGCAACTTTATCTTAAGCATCCAAAGTGCTATTTCCATTTTCCACGGGGTATGGTGATCTTCAATCATGATTTCCTGTATGTCATGATTCCTCATGATCGATTCCTTCGAAACCCTAAACCACTCTAGTCGGGGTTTCATCACCTTCTTTTCCAAAGAAGTGCACTTGAGGTTCTACCACCATCCTTTCATTGCATCAATGACTAGACTGGCTAACCAAACAACCCTTAACTTTTCAATGTATCTTGTTACATCTGAGTGTTATCCAAACACCTCTCCTTTTCGAACTTAGGGTTAGCCAAACAACCTTTTCTAGCTTCTAGTCAAATAGGTCAGATGTATCTCAACCGGAGCATCCATTACCACTCCACATCCTTGGATATTAGGTAACATTGAAGACATACACTTCCATGTATTTCACCTCAAATTCTATATCTATTTTCATTAAGAACACTCTCTAGTTTCATCATCATGGTGATCAAACTCAACCTGGTATAACTTATAGGTTACACATAGCTCATGATAAAAACATCCTCATAAGGTGACTACCTCATTCCTCTTAGTATTTGTGAACCATCCATGTATAATTCACTTCACCAGGGTATGTTATCATCTCTATCCTCATACCTTGTAGCTACATTCCATCATCTTTACCCTTGGTGTAAGGCATGTGTACTGTCCTATCTCTCACTCCCATAAAAAGAAGAAATAAGCATTTGGCTGCAATCCAAATACAGAGTTCTTCCTATTCCAAGAGTAGAGATGGTACAACCCACCTTGCCAGTACACTTTCAAATCTAAGTTGAAACATGCCACATATGTCTCTACATCACAACCATCATGATATCAAAATTACTTCCATGGAAAACTGGTCTCGAACTTACTTGGTCCAAGCACAATCCTTAGTCATCTCCTCTAGGTCTATAGGGTGCCGGCATTTTTGGGGTCATCCCTTTTCCCTCAAGAATCCAGAGAGTGCCCTACTCATATGCCCTTTGGGTCCCATGAGTCCATGAAGGTGATCAATCTCCTAACCCATGGCCCTCGGACAATGATAGTTGTTACCTCCCAACCCTATGGTCATGTGCAACTAGGGAATTAGGCAACTCCTTCTTCCATCAGTCTTATCCCTACCTGACCCTAGGATAGACTTAGGATTCTATTATTGTACATGTCCAACATAGAACCTTACCCAAACATCCATCATACCTCTTCTTGCATCCATGGGCTGACTTTCATCCTTTCATAAGGGTCATGGTGATCTACCTTGGTCGAGCCCCATACCAGTTACCTCCATGGTAACATATTCACATGCGCATAGAGATGGTTATCTATGGGTCTATAGGTTCATTCTCATGCCATGTACTCTTCACTTAGCTTCTCAAGATCCTACGAAACCTCCTTAGGTTACTTCAAAACTGACCAAACTGGTAAACTTCCTACCAAAGGGTCGCTCTCCCAGGATGGAAGGAGACTACACCTTTATAACAAAGGTCACAAGCATTCTTAGGGTTTACTCCATATGAGCATGCTTAAACCAACAACTACTAAGGCACAAGCATACCTACAAAACCACGCTAGGTCGCACTTGATCACATCCTCAACATTACATCAACTTAGTTGTGAGGGGTTCATCAAACATACCCTTTGCGTAAGGGATTTCCTTTACCTCTATACATGAGGAGTACCATGCTCGAAACTATAGAGACTCAAATCTCATCATGAGCATCAGATACACCGCTTCCCCTCTTAGGCCTAGGAACCCTAGGTTCTCCTTTGGGTATCCAACTACATGCTCAACCTCTTAACCACGAATCAAGCATGTCCAAGGTATGTCATGTACTCCCTATCATCCTTCTACTCGAGCAACACATCAGGGTCGAGTCTTCTTCCAGAACAACCAACTAGGTATAAAACTTCACAACAGGTTACTTAAACCTCCTCAGGGTCTAAGGCACTCTTTATCTCATCCAGCAGGTAACCACTTATACCATGGGTACTAGAAGCATCGTCCTCTCTCTAGGGTTTGGTTTCTCTAAAGGTAACCAAGATATCATCAGCCTCCAGGAATCAAGCATAAGGCAACCACTATCATCCACGTAGATCACATCATCCTTAACTCCCACTATTCCTCAAGTTTCGGGGTTTTAGACTTCCAACCTCCTTGTTGGGGTCCCACTTCCTCTCTCGCTAGAGCTACAACCACCTCCAACCATACCTACTAGAGGTCCCTTCACCATGAAGGCTCATATTCTCAAGCAAACCCCGATGTGGTTGAAGCCTATGCTCAACTCATGTTTGGCTCAAGATTATTCATATCTCTTTATGCTTATCTCATAAGCCATCTGTCATGCCCTTATGGCTAGGGTTTAAACCTACTACCGTACCACTAACGTACTCTGGGGCATGCTATTCCTTACTTGTATAAGCCATAAGGTTTCTATAGGTTCATCTCTAACCTTATCCAGGAAGGGACTATCCTTAGCTCAAACATGCACGATCCTTCTCAGGGTTAGGGTTAACATCATCCTCAAAGGATGTGCTAGGTCTCTACTTTTAATGGAGGTCTCTACCTCCAACTCTCTCTACTCATCCTCCTGCCAAGGAGGTCTATCCTCATGTCTCTCCTGAGGGAAATGACAACTCGTGTCATACGACCTAAGCATGTATCTATTCTTTAGTTTGCGCTTAATCTATTAAGCTTATGTCCATGACATCTTATTTACATGCTTTTCATTAATTTGGTGGAGGATTCCTTAATCCTTATCAACTTTACCCATACCTCAAGAGGGTGTGGAGAAGAGAGGAAACCCTAATCCTTAAGGTCCTTAACAGAATTGAAGTTGAGAAGGGATGAATAAGATGAGAAAGTCCTAAAGGTATCTTATTTTGATCCATACCCTAAGACTTTGGCCAGGAAGTCACACGAATCTGGGAGTCCTCGTTTTTCGAATAGCGGTGTGGAGGAAAATATTTCCAGCCCCCGGTCGTGATCCTTTTCTAGACACCTCTGTCTTTCGGATAATCCTCTAATAACTCCCTTGGGTTCTACAGAATTTGTAAAATTTAATACTTATTAAAGATTAAATGAGGAACCTATGCTCTGATACCAATTGTTACGACCCCGCCTCCTAGTAACCCCCAATTAAGGGAGACCGAAAGGTCAGAGCCATTAACCAATAACCCGGATCAAAGGTTCGACAAATAATCAATAACAATTATTAAATTCTACCAACTATACTGAAAACTGTAAGAAAAATAAATTTTTTTGCATACCTTTTTGAAAACTTGGATCTCTAGACTTCTATCCACTTAAGGATTCTACTCTAACTAATCCTCCTTGTATTTAACTTCATGTATTTCACAATATGACGTTTTACTGTTTGTCCTTTTGGCTTGTACCTAAAACGCCGACAAACAAAACGTCGGTCAGCTGAAGCTGGTATGGGGGGAAACAATAAATGTGCAACTATGATAACAACATAATCATTCAATTAATCATTTAATAATCAAGATTACGTTTTAAGCCAAACTACTCAATCCATACCTATCCACAACTCTGTGTTGTCCATGTAAGGACTTATATGGTACCTCTATAAAGGTGACTTGATGGACCTACCCTCTAGGAAGCCAACGTCATTCATGACTTGTTGGACCTACCCTCTAGGTAGCCTTATACCAGGTCAGCCATTACGACACAGAGGGGACCAGGATCTAAGCTAGAAGGCATATACATTATGTGATAGTCATAGTCACTTTATAATTGTAGTATGAACATCCAAACAGTTTAGTTGCATTCAATGCGATTAAACATTCGGGAATCCATCGGGAAACTAAATCGGTTACTCATAATTAACCACATACCTTTGGTTACAGATTTCAAGATAGAATCAAATATGCATAGAAACCCAATCAACAAGCAATGAGGAAGAGAAATCCTGAAATAAAAGTACAATTTTCCTTTTATTAATATTTATCCAATTTTCATCACATTACTTAGGATTTCAATTCCTGTTTTAGGGTTCCTTTGGAAATTAGGGTTTTTACTTCTTCTTTCCTTATTATCATCCTTAATTTATCAAAACTACATAAAAACCCTAATTTCTCATTGAATTTCCTTTATTAAGCATCCAATTATCTTATTCCACAAAAATATGATTTTTATCTCCTTTTATCCCAAATTAGGGTTTCTACGTAAATTAACCTTCTTTTATGGATTACAACTCTAATTTAGGCATCTTTTATTCAAAACAGATAATTAAACCACCTTTATCAATATCATGGTTAAACTTATCAATTTGGTCCATTAATACGCCCTTTATACTCAATTAGGGTTCTTCATCAATATTAAAAGCACATTATTAGTAAATTAAGATACTTTTGCAAAACGGAGTGGAACTAGGTTCTGAAAGTATTTTTATCAAGTTCCTTGCATTTTTCTACACCACTTTCATATATAAAGTTTTCCCATATGAGGTTCCTAGCTATTACTATGAATTTTTGCAAAGAAAACCCTTTTTCCGGAATATTCAACAGAGAGGAGAAATTACCAATTTTATCGATCGTTGGATGCGCCGTGGTCCAAAGTGGTCTCATGATCAGACGGTCTACGTCAAACATCTCCACTATCCTCTCTGTACGCGCGCGCCCTTAGCTCGGTCCGTTGGATCTTAAGTGAGTCCACGATGGACTCACAATCGAACATCTCACGTCCTCCGGCTCCACCAACCTGACCGGACGCCCTCTTCTTTCAGCGATCCGTTGGATCGCTCTTGGGCTCACGATGGTACAACGATCCACGGCCACAACACGTCTTCTTCTCGTTCTTTAACTCTTCCAGAACGTGGCGGTGCTGCGGCGGCGCCCTTGCCGGAGCTAGCTCGATCAAGAGCGGGAGAGGGAGTTGGACCCTGGGAAAAAGCCGCCTGAGATCGAGATGAGTTGAGAGATCGCGTGATACCCTTTTTATAGGGTATGGGGCATCCCTGTGAGGAGTCCCAATCCCACACGAACTGAACAACCAGCCCAATTGGGCGTTTCTCGAAATTAGGTCAAAACCTGGTAAAACCAGGGTCTAAATCCTTCGCAAGGATCCCCCGAACCTACTGGGACCAGAATCCTAAGTGCAGATGCACCTGTTCGTGAGAAATCCCATGGGGAAAATCCACCTGTCAGCGACAGAGTCCCAGTCCGCCTGGGACAAGGACGATGAGTGGTACCTGTTGGATTAAGATCCAACGACCCACCATCCTCGCGTTCAACCCAAAACAGGAAACAATTTCCTAAATTCCCAATTAAACATATTTGAGGGAAAACTTGGAAAATTAATAACTCCCAAACGGTAACTCTTTTCCCACTCAAATTTTGAGGGAAGCCCAATTATAGTTTTATCTTACATCTTACCAAATTTGAGGTTATTATCTCAGGTGTACGATTCATTTTCTTTGTTTTCAAGTTATCATCTAATTAATCATATTTTCCATATCTTTTCTATTTCTTTTACTATTAATTTCTTACCCTGAGTTCCTTGAATCCCAAGGAACCAGAACAACTCGAAATTCTATATTGGGAAATTATTCCTTATCCTTTTTCTTATTTTATTTATTTCTTTATGTATTCTTTTATTCCTTCAATTGAGCTCAATGACCAATAAGGCCCAATTGAAATTACATAAACAATCATACATGAAATTCATTCCAATCAACACATCACATCAATCATGGATTTCATTCATCTTTAAAAAGAGATTTACAATCTCATTACATATTTTTGGAAAAAAAATGGGGTTATAACACATGGCGTGTCTCCTTCTTCAAGATCACGACGTTCCCATCTCCAAGCAACTCAAGCATATCTCTCCAACTGCCGTCACCATCCCCAAAGCACTGGATATCATCCATCTCTGTCGTCTTCCTCTAGATCTTGCCATCATCTTCTTCGTGCTTACACCTTGCTATGCCGCCGAGATATGAGTAAGAGCTCACTATCCTCCTCTTCAAGTGGCATCTTCAACACCAAGAAGAAGCTATGCAGCTCTGCTCCACCATGCACGGTCCATCACCAAGTGAGTATCCCAACACTGTCATCAATTTCTCCCTTCAATCTTCCCCAAAACAACAGCCGTCCACACCTGCAGATCGCAGAACTGCTCTAGACACACATCGTGTTCAACTCTACACACGCCATTTGCATTGCTGTTTCAGCAGATTTTATACCTCAACCACATGACATGTTCATCCCAGCACATGCCATGTCTCATCAGTTAGCAGCATAAATGGCACCATTCAAGCAAACCAACAACCGCTATCATAGAGCCAGTTCCTCCCAAGCACCGACGTACGTCTCAACTACTCAGTTTTGGGTCACCCCTGAAGAAGACCCAACGTACCAGTTCCTAATTGCAGGGAGGGTACTTTCATCTCAGTTTGCTTTCCAACAGCCGATGACGACTCTGGGCTTCAAGGATGAAGTTCTGATGCACTTGCAAGACTTGGGGTTGAGCTACATCTGCCTTACGGTATCAAATACTTACCCCCACCTAGTCTATGTGTTTTTGACGACTCTCATCACTGAGCAAGACCAACAGAAGAAGCTCGAGACCTATGGTATTATTCATTTTAGGCTTATGGGTCGTGCTTTTAAGCACACGTTTAGGTGTTTTTGTGAGTTGCTGGAGTGCCATTATGACAACACGATTAGTTACCTGCCTATTTTTTATAGCGACAAGTTTTGGTTTGGGATTTACGATGAGGAACATCATGAAGCCAAGCAAGCCTGAGTGTATGCTATCCATAACCCTATCTTCTGATACATTCACCACCTTCTTAATACCGGAGTGTTTTCTAAGAAGGAAGCCCACGGGGTTGTGGGAAAGCAAGATCTTTTCTTCTTATGTGAAATGATGTATGAGCATCTGATTAATGCTTCTTTCTATATTCTTGCACGTTTCCTGGAGATTAAGAAGATAAAAAAGAGGGACACTGGTGGCATCATGTGTGGTGGTTTAATTACTCTGATTGCATAGAAGCTTGAGATTGACTTGGCATGACTTGAGGCTACATCAGGTTAAAACCTGGCAGATATTCAATATCTTATCTCTGCAAGGTTGGTTGAAAAAGTTCCCAACTGTGACACCAAGTTTCGGCAATTCTTCGATGATGATCAGTACATCGACATTCCAGATCCTGAGCATATCACTTTGGAGAATAAGGACAACTAGAAAGTTGTGTTGAACACTGATGAAGAGGTAGAGGTAGTTAGAGTTGTTAATGATACCAGGACACCTCTGTCTGCTCCTTCGACTCCACCACCTCCCTCCACCAGCACTCATACAGAGTACTCCTAGGCAATGCTTGATGTCAGGAATCTGTATGGCTATGTGCAACAACGGTTTGATCACATCGAAGAATGCCTGGATCAAATGGGTACATAGTAAACTGCGATGCATGACATGGTCCACTGCATGGATTCGTGGCACATCACACAGGGCAACTACTCCATCCCACAACCATATATGTCACTACCTCCACAGCAGCCCCAGTCCGTCCTACAGCACACGCCAATGGATGTTCCAGAAGATGATCTTGTCAGCCAGTTGTATCTGGTTGTTACCTCCATGAGTTTTTTTTGATGCAGTGAGGACGTTACAGATTTCAAGCTTAGGGGGGGAGGGGGGTACAACCGGCCCATAATGTAGTTTTTTGTTTTCATTTTCTTTTGTTATTTGTTTTTGTTGGTCATGTCAGTCTTTTATTTTAGTCTTTAATTTCATCATGTTTCATGTTCTGTATTTCACTTCATGGTAAGTTTAAGATGAAATGAGGCTATTGCAATGGAATAACTTTTGTACCTTGTATGCTTGAATGATCTTGTACCTTGTTCTTCTTTTGGCTTTATGAAAGAATTAGTAAAGAGCATGCATGAATCAAATGGAAAATGAAATTACCCATGTGCATGATCTTGGTTTGTAATTGTAGCCTGAACTCTCAATTTTCACATCTTTGATTGCTAAATACATGTAACGGTCTCAAAATTTAGCAAATAATCAAATCTACAACACTATTTAGAATACGGGATACTCTTGCCAAACCCTTAGTGCATATACAATCGATTTTTTAGTAAAAAAATTGCAAAACAATGAATGGAATCTTGTTAACTTTACTTTCTAGTTGACTCTCTTGTGTTGTGCAAAAATCTCTTTTATCATTTTCTCACTTTACCCAATAAAAGATAGAAAACAACCCACCTATCATGCTAGCCTAGTGTGAGCCCGATCTGACAACAATGGTTAGGTGGTATGAAAATCAAAAGAGGGTAAAAATAACACCCCAATCGGCACTCCACGTGTGCATAAGCCAAAATTAGCAGCTGAGTGCCGGAATCCCAAAAATCAACTGTCATATCTTTTTGAGAAGAGAGCTCAAGTGAGACTGTTAGAGTTAGCTAAGATTTCATCATTTAAATCCATAATAGCTAAAAATATTGTGTTGTACATTCACTAGTTGTTTGACTTGATTATCCAAATCCTATTTAGTGTTGTTTAGTTTATTGTTTCGCTTAATTTGTGACCACCATTTCTGAACTAAAACTTATCTATCTTGGATGTTTAAATTGGGATGATAGTTATGAGAATAAACCTAATGTACATGGTTGGTTGAGTTTATTGCATATCTTCATTCCATTTAATACATGCATGAGCTTGAATATTCCTTCATTTGTGTGGTCATGCTCTTTTTGCTTGAGGACAAGCAATGGTTCAAGCTTAGGGGGATTTGTTGTGTGCTTTCCATATCAACTTTTCACATATTTTCACACACAAATTCAGTTCATTTTATTCTTATCTAGCCTCTATTCATATTATTCTTGTCACCTTTTTGTTATTTTGCTTATCACATGATGTGTATTACAGGTATGCTTCAAAATGATCAAATTGGAGACAGCCCAACTCAAATTCATCATCATTGGGACTCCCCCATGCTATGCACACGTTCAGAGTTATATTTCTTTTGAAATAGCAAAGCACACAATGTGTCCTATTTAAGACACGATGTGCACATTTCCAGACGGCCTAATACTTCATATGTAGAAGAAAAGAACACGACGTGTGCGTCATACACATGACGTGTACTTGGGAATTCATAACCCAATACTTGCCTTTCTGGTAAGGTACACATCGTGTATTAATTCAAACATGTCGTGTGCTTTACACTCAGAACAACTGTCGGAGTCAGGACACGCCGTGTGCCTGTCAGTTTTAAAAATTTTCAAATACGACTCCACTCATTTTTAGAAAGAAGAACATTCTATAGAGCGGTTATCTTTGGTCATAATTCGAAACTTTTTCATCCAAGAGCAAGGCTAGAGCAAGGAGGGTGATTTTGGGGTGGAAGAAGGTGGTTTCTTGCCAAAGAACCCCCATTCTTCCTCTTTTCTTCTCCATTTTCTTCTCTAGAGGTACAATAGAGCTTCTTCATGCCACCAAGCTTCTTGGGAGAGAGGTTTGTCTGGTTTAGAGCAGTTGTAGGGGTGGAATTTCATCCTCAAGCCGGAATTCTACTCTTCTTGGGTTACACCTTGGGTTTTCTTAGCTTTTCCTTCTCTAAACCATGCTGAACTTTGAAATTTCTACATATTTTCTACTTTACACCATCATGGACAAGTAGTTTTCTTTTCTTGGACATGGGAGAGTAGCTCCCATGTCATAGCATGTATGGAACATGATAATTTTGTACTAAATGCTATGTTTCTTATTTTTCCACCTTGTGAGTACCGGTGTTTTTTTCCCTGCATGTATGGCTAGCCACCTTATGTGTATGTTTTATGCTTTCTTGCTTGATCTGAGAAGATAGGTAGGAGAGTAAGGAGGTACTCTCTTAGAAACTCCTTTTCCACAAGAGTGTAAATTATGGAGTTGAGGAGTAGGTTTGTGATCCAAAATGAAATTCATACATGGAAATGTGGAATTGAGTTAGGATCGTTGTACTTGCAACGAGAGGTGAAGTGTGACATACAACTCTCCTTTAACACAAGTGCTTAGTATGTTTAAATTTCGTGCTCCTATTTTATGCCATGATATGTGGGTGAAGTATAAGTCCAAGATACTTCCATAATATGAAATTTAACCTCTTCTAGTAATCTATTTACTATTTTTCTTAATTATGAAATTTTAGCTTAATCAACCAAATCACAACTTTAAAATAGTCTACATTGTTGAACCTTAGCACTGTTGCGTTTAATTGTTTGCTAAATCTCCTTGTGTTCGACCTCGACTACAACTACTCTCGTATACTTGTGGGAAATAGCTAGTTGAGTAAAAGATCTTTTCTAAGATTGAAACTCATTAGTGTAACAAACCAACACTTGCCCCACTGCCTTATAGATTGAAATGGTTTTCCATCTTCATTGATGCCCAAAATGAGGCAATGCTCTAGGTGATTAAGATATCCCAAAGTCCAAATTTATAAATTACAATTTAAAATTAAAATCACAAATCCTCACAATACGATTTGGTTCAAACTCATATTTTTATTTGAAATTTTAAAAAGTCTTACAAATTGAAAGACTAATACATGATTTTTCTTGTAGCAAAAAAGATAGAACATGAAGGAAAATGAGCAAGAAGTGTTGAATACATCCACTACTTCTTCTAATTCTTTCCAGGCACCCTTCAAAAATTTGGCCAAAGGTTGATGATTAGTGGAAGAAGACCCAGAGGACATGCACTCCCTACTCACATCTAAACAAATACCATTGGTGAACCACCTATGACCTGAATAGGAGTTGCTAGACCGCATCTCCATAATCAGAGCAACATCCCATCAATGAGAAGAACTTGTTCCAAGGGCTGTTGATGATGTATTTGTAGCATGAATTGGGACTTTCATGGGGAGGTCACCCATGATTGTGGACCCCACAAAATGATGACTATAGCCATATTCTAAGGGGAATACTCAAACCAAAGAGTCTGTCCATTATACTCATCTGTGGATCATCTTTCTAAACGGATAGAATCCATCTAAAGTCACATGGGAAGTGACAGGAACCTCCAACACCAAATTCCTAATATGACCTCGATCCAAGAAAATAAAAAAAACCCCAAGGAGCAACTGGAAGAGAAGGCATAACCTCAGGAAAAGAATCTACCTCAAGCAGAGGAGGGTGAGGAAACTCATACCCCTAATCATCTTGCTCCTTAGTAGAGTTATAATCAACCACCTGATGGAGACTTGTCTCAAACCATTACAATTAGAGGAAGAAAAATAAGAGTGTGAACACTTACCATTGGAGGGTGTTATGACCCACATCAAAGTTAACTAATAAATACAATGATAACAACATCATCATGTTAATTAAGTTAAGTACTCATAGATGCAAATAGTGCTTTGATCAAGTGTTAATAGCTGATTAGCATGATTTCTTGTCTTGAGGTTGTATAGGAACTCGTGCTTGAAACTTTGCAAAAATAATCATTCGATTTGGACATACGAGTCAATAGTTATGACGTTTTTATGTTTCTTGGACCTAAGATGCAATCTTCCCAGTAATTGGCTATTTCTTTCCTTTCCCTTTCTCCCTATCCCCATCTCCCCCGATCGGCCCCTTTGTGCGACGCTCAGCACCGCTTCACAGCCGCAGCACTCGATCGCAGCAGCTAGGGGGGAGAACGGCGGCCGTTTCAAGCATCCTCACCTCCAACCAGCTGCGCCCACCCTTCTCCATCTTATTCCCCTTCCTTCCTTCCTTCATCATTTCCTCACCCTAGTGGCGCCTTAGTGCCACCCAACCAGTAGCAGCGCTGGCCGATCTACGGAGCTGCACCAGCAGCCTAGCAGCAGCGCGGGATGACGGCCATTTAGGGCTCGGAAGGGCCGCTGCAGTGGCGCCCCTCCTTCCTCTACCTTCCCCCTCCATCCTCGACCTAGATACTTGCTTGGGAGGCCGACCAGTAGTGGGTGCGGCACCCAGCAGAAGCAGGTTGGTCGGCTGCGTTTGGAAGCAGCAGCAGGTTCGTGGCCCTTAGCATCGACCAGCGGCCAGCAGCTCGTCGACAACCCTTTTCCTCACCTTGACCACCAAGAACGGTGCTCATCTAGCAGGGGCGGCGCCCCAGCCAGCCCGAGCAGCAGTAGCTGCAGCTGTGGCTTTGTGCCACCTTGGGCGCAAGGGAACACCATGGAACGACGTCGTTAGCTCATAATTGAGGTCCCAGCACTAAGCAACACGGATAGACGCCCAAATCAAGGAGTTGTGTGTGTGCTACGTTTGAACCAGTCCCAAGGTAGAAGAAGACCCCGTTGACGCCCGGAAACTGGCCTGGAACGTGTTTCCAGTCATATTCAGAAGTCTAATCACTACTGCGAGTAGAATTTCACTCCCAAACACACATATTAACCCTAATAATCGGACGTTTCGGTTAAAATCAGTGTTATTCACGAGTAACAGTGTTTACCCAAGTGTCGGCAGTGTCAGCGTCGCTTGATTTATAAGTTGCACGTTTTACTTATTAACGCTTGCACGGCGCTAGTTAGTTGATCCATGTGTGTGATTTAGACTAGTGAAATTACATGATTGATCGAAACCCAACTTACTCAATTAAATGTTGAAAACAGTAGCACACGACCAATAACGGGACAGTTTGGGTATAAACTCACACTGTACGATTTTAGTAATTTAATAGATGCACGATTTCAAAGAAATAATGATGCTATGAAACATTTGATAGAAAACCTAATTGCATGCTCTTTGTTATATTTAATGCGAATGATTCATATTTACACAAATTGACACATTTCTCAAGATATCATTAGAAATTCCCAATTATTATTAATAATCCGTGTCATGATAAGTGATTAACTTTTAATTAAGTTACGTGATGCACAACTCAAGATTAGGGTTGACGCGTACGTTTTTATATTAAATCTTGCCATGATAAGTAATTTAACTCTTAATTGAATTATGAGATGCACAACTCAGTTTTAGGGTCGATGTGCACGATTTTCGAGGAATTTCAAATAATTTACAAGTGCTACTAACGATTACTCATATATCAAGTAATTAACTCTTATTAGTGTGTTATGATGTTCAATTGTATGATTCCAGCGCATATGAGCCAAGTTGACATGAATATAATTTATTTAAGAATTTCAATATGCTTGCATGCATGGTTTATTGATTACTTAGTAATTCATCATGTTTTTTGAATATACTGCTCTGTCAAGTTTAGAATGATATTCATGTTGTGTTATAAGCTTCAATTAAATTGATGAGATATCATAGGAATACCATAGTCGAGTATAAGTAAGAAAAAGGTACAACATAGTAAGAGTTTTCTAAGGAATAATAAAATTATAGACTTAAGGGCCCTGACACCATAGAATCCTCATTGAGAGGTCTGCGCCGTGGGGATGAAACGACCTAACCCTGGCAGCATCCAGTATATGGGGGTTAGAATGTGCTAACAGGTGGTACGGGGGACGAAGCCCTAGTGGAAGTCTCCTTAAATTACAGAAAGTAGTGTCCAACATCAACCAGAGGGCCTGGTGGCACTAGAGTACATAAAAGCCAATAGGTGGCTTGACTCTCCATCTGTGTACTCAGGTTAGAGGAGGAGTCCAGTTTTACGACATAATAGGTGTGTCGAGGCCAGAGAGCCAGATTTTCTGTTGCAGACCAGAGAGTAGTCAGACTTAGCTATCCCGGGGTGTCGGCTAAGTCTTGTACGGTGAGATTGTAGTTCTCTACGAGTCTTCATATGTAGAGTACACTGCATATGATCAGGGCATAAGTTAAAAGATGATAATATAGGTTCATAGAGTTTCTTATAAGTAAAAGAGTCAAGAAGGATTTGTTTGCAATTTCATAGCAGTTGTTCTTTAAATGAAGTTTTGATATTCCCTGCTATTTAATTGTATCTACAGCTTTACAGCAGTTGCTATTTTAATGAAATGTTTACATTTCCTATTATTTAAATTATATTGTTTTAGACCTTCTCAGTACAATATTTCCTGTAATTTATTCCAATTAATAAACATAAAAATGAGTTATCTGCGATGGTTGGGTGAAATTCTATTCACTAAGCCAATAGCTCATCAACCTACTGAAACATTTTTCAGGTCAACATCAGCATGAGGAAACTGGAGGATCTTATCACCCAGGCTCTTAAAGGTAGTTTATAGTTAGGTTAGATGTCTCTTAGTCCTTTCCCCTCGGTCCTTGGGCATGTGGTGTGGTAGAGAGAGAATGTAATGTAGTATATAGTTTAGCTTTCGATTATCTGTTGTGTTTTACATTCCGCATGAACAATGTAATATGTCGTGTAAGTTTGTTTTTCTTTCGAGTAAGGTTAATGGTAAGTTTCTTCCGCAATTTTATTACGATTCGATGTTATTTAAATTATAAGGCTTCCTTTAAGTTAATTCTAAGTGATTAAGTAAAGAAAAAGTTAAGGGTGGTTTACCGAGGGTGACTCCCCGGTCTTCAGGGTCATTAGAGATGACACGGAGATCGGGTGTCACAGAGGGTGTCACATACAATCATATGCCTCTATGGAAAATAATATCGGTTGATTGTATGCATAATACCACTCACAATACACCATGTACAACAGTTGACCCCAAATCAACTCTCAAGCAGTCTAACAAATCCCAAATCAAGGAGGAACCAACCCGAACATAGGGTTGAAAGGGATGTGACAGTCACCAACTCACCGATGAGATGCACACTTTCCCAAGTACAAGACACTCCCAAAGGGTGACTTGAACTGGATCTGGTAAAAATCTAAAAAAAATGCCTCAAAGTAGACCACACACAACATAACCACTTCACCAAGTTGAAAATTGGATAAGTTCCTTGATGGATCCTGAGAGATAACAAGGAAACTCTAAATTCATTCAAACTACATATATACAAGATCTTACGGTATCACAGTACTATGCATACCTCAACTAAGGTCATCGTCTTTAGTTCTCTCCTACAATGTCTATATTGCGTCTTACTAACACCCATCCTAGTGACAACAAATAGGGAGGGAAGCATGCACATAAGCCTCTGGGCCACTCAAAGGGACAATTTGATGAAGTCAAAAGTGCTCATAGTCTCATAGATAAAAAAGAAAGATCATTTAAATCAATCATTGTAGATATTTCAAGCAAAGACATACCGCAATCAAGCATACAAAGCCATTGCAACTCTTAGTATCCTGGACCATTTCCTTCACAAATAATTCACCCATAAGACACCTCCTCAAGCTTTTCAGTATGTGGGCATGCATATCTCCACTACAATCAAAAGACAGAACCACATCCAAGTCAAGAAAGAGAAATAGCCAATTTCTCCCCTATGTCCATCATTGTTACCAAAAAGGCAAGCAATGGCTAACACAATAGAAATACCCTGAACCTTAGGGAGGCACACAAAGGGTCACTGGAACCCTACATCTCACCCTTGCATAAGATGGTTTCTCGTAGCCAAGTGAAATTAACTTCATATTTAGAAGCCATACCAATATCACCAGGGTTCACCCCTAATATCCCAACTAGGCAATGACAACCCTACTCCTATCTATCAGGCAAGGTATAAATGGGAATCCCACAACACCCTAACACAATATTCATGTAAAATCATTATGGGTTATGGGCGTCTCACCAAATTCAAAGTGAAAGGCACTAGTCTCTGGGTTAAAGTGCTCAATAAAGGGAATAAGATAGTGCATATCAACAATGTCATAGAGACAAATGCTACCAAAGATTGTTCCTTCAAGTAATTCTAACTCTTTAGCGAGTAACCCATCATAAAGCATTCCTAGCTCATTCCAACAAGTCCTCGGGTATACGTTTGAAAATACAAGTCCCTAAAAAATGGAGTGAAAGACAAAGTCAAAAATCATTGCCACATGTGGAAAGCCTGATTCGAGCTTAGCCAACACAAAGAACGTAACAAGGAGAAAAGTTTGCAAGTTATACCTCATCGCTCACTTGGAAACCTATGTGATGCATGTTCATCGACATCATGCACGTATGAACCACAAAACTCTTACTTGGGAGAAACTCTCCCAGAATCCTACTTGAACCACCATGATGGCTTCCTAGAGAAAACGCAAATAAAAAATTTTCATATTTAGGTATGAATTCAACAGATAAAGCATCAATGCATACTGTGGATATGCCTTGATTTTGACATCATCACCAATTCTCTTCTATGATGGGGTCCTTCTCATTATAGTTATGAATAACCATCTGCAAGTTCATGTTCGCAATGACATTAGCTTTGTGCAACAATTAAAGTCGCCTCAAACTAATACTGAATGATAGGGAAATAGAAAAAATAGCCAAACTGTGTATCAAAACATACGTTTAGGTCATCTTAAACTTCTACATTGTGAAGAACACAAGGAGACCAAAATATGAATTTTGTCAGCAAGGGCCAAAATGCCAAACTTAAGCTCAGAAATGAAAATTGTAACTCTTTGTAGATGAATAAATCTGAAAAACTCCCAAAGATATCATCAAAGCATGAAAACTGGAGCTCCTCCACCATAGAGAAGTATTGCCTAAAGCACCACCAAGAATTCACTATAGAACATCTTGATCTACAAACTTGGTCATTGGAGCAACATCGCAATATGCCCCTACTTCCCATCTCCTCATCACCTCTCTTATCGTCACTTGATCGAGTTGACCTCCTTTGCGCTATCACAATCGGGAATCGATGAAATGAGAGGGGTTCTCAACCTCCTCTCATTCCCTTCATACAAAAAAAAGTTTGCCTAAAATTGTAAATAGGTCCCTAGATTTTTAACATAATTTTAAGAAATTTCTAGAAAAGAACACAAAATTATAGAAAATATAAATAAAACATAAAAAATGCCAAAATTTTAGTATTCCATATCTTATATTAAAGTTTAAAGTTTCCCTATTTTATTAGAGAAATAATTCTTTGACTTCCTCACAGTGTGTAGTCTAATATTTTCATGGTCATGGCTCATGAATTAAAATTGAAATAGCTGTGACTTCATTTCTAAATTTTTATAAGGTCCTGAATCATGACCTAAAATTGAATCAAAATATCCATCCAATTTTTGAATCTTTAATGGTCCTATCTCCTGACCTAAATGTAATTAGCAGTGCCTTCATCTCCATATCTTTTAGGGTCCCTAAACATGATCTAAAACTGAACCAATTTGAAACCTCAACCCCTTTATATATGGTCCTAAACCAAGTCACCTCTCGAACTTATAATTTTTTGAGTAATGGATTATGGAATAAAATTGAAGCAATAATATTCTTGATATTGAATTTTTTTAGGCCCTGGGAACTAAAACTAAACCAATCCTATTCTTGATTTTGAAATCTTTTGGGGAATATTTATGACCTAAACTGAACCAAATCATTCCTCACATTTTCAAACCCTTTTTATAATCTTGATCATGACTCCAATACCAAATTTCAACTTCCATATCTTTTTGTTAGTCGCATACTAACTAGATAAGAGAACTAGAAAGTCAAGGATAGTTGCTCATCAATGATAGTCGGGGAATAGACGGCGAACTAGTAGAGGGACATGTACTAGAGACCAATTTTTACTAGATGATCTTCGGATGCCCATCCCCAACTTGTTATTAAGGAGTTTCAATACTTTGAGGGTAGAAATTTAAGCAATACAACTCCCGGGCAGGAATGTCATATGAAGGTTGGGAACTTATCTTACACCCGATCTTCAATCTTAAGAAACCACAACCCTATCCAAAATAGGCAAACTCACTGCATTATACCTTTTGGGTAATCGTCCTAGCCGTACATTGTTCCACTCAAAAAATTAAAAATTAATTGAAAACTAAAATATGAAGGAAGAAGAAGATATATGATGATTATGCTTGAAAATATTTTCACAATGAAGCATTTGACATGGTTTTCAATGACCACATAATCTTGATTATAATGACTTCTTAACAAATGATTAACATTATCTATTTTTTCACATCAACCTTTTCTAAATCAACACACAAATTAGTGAGAGAATAATACATGTTGATATAAGAAATGGAGAAATGATGAGAGTCACTCTTGTAGTTAATAAATCTACAATGGCTCATCAACACTCCATAGAATGATTGATTGGTGAGATATGAATAACACACCCCATATGTTACCCTTGCTTTGGACAAATCATTTACATTAAATCTTACTTTTATTTATGATAGAAAAATTAATTAATTCATCCTTATAAGGAGAAGACATCACCTACATTTTACACCCTCCACAAGGTCTACCAATACATCCTTGATGAGTCCAACCTATTTGGTCTTTTGTAACCAAACATGGGGGTCAAACTTAGCTTAAGCTTGTGGTTCTCACTCTTACTCAAACGTTGCCTTGAGAGGGGAAACTATTGACACCCGCATTTTTATTCACTCAATAAAAATTCATGATTAATACTAATTCACTGGATAATGATGATATCAATTCCACATCTTTCCACAATTTCCATATTTATCATTTTCTTACATTTATCCATTTTTTTCATTTTCTCCACCTAATTATCCATTCATTTAACCCACTTTTACCCAGTCCAAGACTTCTTGAATTGAAAATAATCTATTTCAAAATCAAGTGAAATTTCCCCATCAATTCTGCTTTTCATGAGCCTTTTTCATAGATTGCACATTTGAATCATCCTAAATAAAACATTTCCATTTCCCCCCAGATATTCAATCTCTTTTTTCTTGATAAATCTAAGGGATAATCCTGAATTGTCTCTCTTTCATTATTTTATTTGAAATATATGATTTTCCATGATTTTATCTAGAAGATTCCTAAATTAACTGGAAAATCTAGAAACATGTTGCATCCTGCTCAGACCACCTTACTTAGAGAAATCCACTAGTGACACATGGCTGATTTCCACAATCTGTAGTCGACGCCTCGTGGTGTATCGACACAATTTGTCACCTCTTCTAGAAGGTTCTCTCCAGACACCCAAACCATAATTATGTCTTATAAATACCTCCCATATTCACCATATTTCATACCCCCTTTGAATCAACTGAAGTCAGAGAGTAAACTACCTCCCTCTTTTATTTTTTGAGTTATTATTGATCAAAGGATCTTTCTTTTGACACCACATGTCTCTACATGTTGTTAGGTTGCAAAAATGGTAATCTGACCGTGCTCCTAACTTCCAATCCAGTTAACAATCTTAATTGTTCTAACTGCATATAACTATTTGTATTTGCTTAAATTATTTATGTGATCTATTTACACATATATAATTATGTAATCTTAGAAAGAGAATAGATTTGATATTGTTTTCAATTTATATACCCTTATTGTCTTTAAAGCTTCCAACACATTGATTGTAACTATTTGTGAGGGATCTTTATCATGGGAGGTCCTGAGGTGATTAGGATTGTGGACTCTCAATGTATTATTATTTTCTTTCTCATTTTCCATACAAAAGGGGTGATGGCTCCCAACACCCCTTTTCCTATTTTCCATGTACCTCTGAACTAAGTTTCACTACCAAGGATATATGTAAAACATATTATTTTTTGGGTAGGGTGTGACATTAGTGATCATACCCTTATGAGGTCCTAATTTTAGATTCAATGATATTCTAGATCTTAATGATACACATAGGTTTTTGTCCTATGTAAAAACATAATGCAAAAAATACCATATATCTAAAATGAAAGAAAGTTTGGAAAGCAATAGGAAGTGAGATCAGTGTTAATTCAGTTAATCATAAATAACACACATACTTATTTTTTAGAGCAAAATATGTCCAAATGTAATTTATCCAAACAAATCCAAGCCCTAATACAAAAATAGTCATTTAATGCTTTAAAAATCATTAAATCTTTGGAATCACTTTGGTAAAGTTTTTGCAAGGGTTGTAGGGTTTATATCATGTAATGCATTAAGTTAGGATCTAAACAAGTCTTTGCAAACCCTAACTTCATCCAAACCTGTTAAGACCGCAAAGTCTTTAACAAAAAAAATCATGGCAAACAAAAACACCAATGTGTAGGAAGCGGAAGATAAAACTTTGACTATATTCAAATGTATAAAGAGCACATTACAAAATTTCCCAAAAGGGTGTACAACTTTATACACAACAACAACTGGATCTAGGTAGAGGAAGACTCAAACCAATTCAATATTGTCTCCAAAGAAAACAACTTAATATATAGGTAGCTAAGTCCAAGTCCAAGCTAGAAGGTTGAACTCCTTATCCCTAGCCTTAGGCTGGTTCACCATGCTTCAACTGGCTCGAAAGGATGGGAAATTAGTGAAGGATGTCCAAAAGGACTAGAAAACAAATAAAAGTACAAAAGTGGGTAAATTGTAGGGAGGACCTTGAGATTCGGTATGTTACAACACTCCACCCCTTAAAGAGGATTTCGTCCCCAAAATCATAATAAGAGGAAAGAGATAGGGTGATTGTGCAACATCCTAACATTAGGCACTATGGTGGGTACTTCAACACAAGCAATACACATAAGCCAAGTATGACTAAGGTTTCCCAACAAGCATATAACCTTTCACCAAACATATCCTAATTAACACTATGGCTCACTAGCATAGTCTCTATCATGAAAAGGCATCATCTATAATATACTAGCACTTGTTCCAACTTATACTCACATGGTGGTAGCAAAGATTATAACTCATCACTAAGCATCAAAACATATGTATCTTCCCTTGTAAGGGTTTTAAGCATAATTATGGTTTACTAAGCAAATCTCAACATCCATTAATGTATTAGGTCACGAACCTAATAACCAGAATCTAATCTCCATAAAAACCATCATGTAGAATTATCACTAATTATTTTGTAAGAAAAGATAATATTATCAACAAATTATTAATCCTATCATAATCCCAAATAAGGTCACATATATTATCACAATTACCACTTACATTATATACTCAAGTTAATGACATCATTTTCTCCAATTAAACTCCATAATATGAATTATACATATTTTACATCACATTAGACATTAATGCAAACTTATGTGAATCCAATACTCATAATCATATTTGTGTCATTACATGCATTTTAGTGGACAATATGAAACACATTAAACATTAATGAATTGATTTTCATACTAAATCATGATAAGGTGATTAATGAGATGTATATTAAACAACAAGGTGATATGCCTTACATATATCGATAACTTAACCAAAATTATGATTAAGTGACTATAATCCATCCAGTTGTACCAAGGTATATTATGATGATGATGCATGACAACTAATGTATCATGAAGGCATCAAAGATATATATATATATATATATATATATATATATATATATATATATGTGTGTGTGTGTGTGTGTGTGTGTGTGTGTATATGGTTAGGACTAGATGATTACACATTAGGGTTTAGGTCATCATGAACATTACATGCTATGCATTCCTAGCATGGACTAGACCCTTAATCTTACTAACCATACTGTTAGGGTTACGTGGTCAACATTAAGGGTATCCACAATTAGTTATGAGTAACTCACTATCATGTACATCAAGAATATGTAAAGGTTCAAGCATATGAACTATCCCCTTAGATGACTAATTATATATTCATTTGTATATAAACAAACAAGATGACTTATAGTTATAATTTGTTTGTCCAACACTAACCATATAAGCTCACTAATCCCATGCCTATGGAGTTAGGGTTTCCAAAACATAGTAACTTGATTTCAAAGCATTGTGGGACTCCACCCCCTTAAAGAGGATTTCGTCCTCAAAATCAAAAACTCCAAAATCTATCAAGGTATAAAAGCACAACTACTAAGTCAACTTTTCAAAAAGGGTTGAGGTAAAACTATGTATGAGATCCAACACTTAGTTGTTTTACTAAACACCATTATAAACTTCAAGCCCAACATAGGGTAGGATACTCCCAACTTGGAAATCTAGGGATCTTATAAGGAAATTAAGGACACATAAGGTGATTCTACATGATCAACCCATAACATCATATACTAGGTTCAAAGGTTATTCAACAATAAGATAATTCGTCCAAAGGTATGCTATTTTGGGACGGTCAGTATCAGCTCAGGCCAGGCCGACGTCATATGGATCTGGGAGTCCTCGTAAGCCAAACTAGTGGTGCGGAGGAAAATATTGCCAGCCCCCAGACCTTGACCCTTGCTAGACACCTTTGCTATCAACTTATGCCCTAGTAGCAACCTAAAAGACTAATCACCAAAAAGTTGACAAATTATATTTCTAGTATGATATTATTATGTCCTAAATCAATCTTTCATCATAGGTCCACTCTAAGGTGAAAAACGTACTAAAGGAAACTATATAAGGTTAGGGTTTCTATCTAGGAGACAAATTGAATTCGTCAAGACTCTGACTACCTTGATGCTCTGATACCATTCTGTAAAGACCGCAAAGTCTCTACCAAGAAAAAACATGGCAAGCAAAAACACCAACGTGTAGGCAGCAGAAGATAAAACTTTGACTATATTCAAATGTATCAAGAGTACATTACAAAATTTCCCAAAAGGGTGTACAACTTTATACACCAAAACAACTGGATCTAGGTAGAGGAAGACTCAAACCAATTCAATATTGTCTCCAAAGAAAACAACTTAATATATAGGTAGCTAAGTCTAAGTCCAAGCTAGAAGGTTGAACTCCTTATCCCTAGCCTTAGGCTGGTTCACCATGCTTCAACTGTGCACTCTGATCCTATATCTGGATGGTTGGTATCATCCAGCAAGAGAGAGATAAAAGTATGTGTTATTCAAAAGGAAAAGGACAAATAATAATGCACAACATTGCATAATAAAATGATTCACTACACTAAGAGTGTCAAAAGTATGAGGCAAGTATAATAATTAAGAATAAAGAACTTCTGCCAAGATGCATCTACCACAATAATAAACAAAAGCATGAATGATATTTTGACAACAAATATTCTAATGCAGGGTGAGGCACCTACCGGACCTACACCAAGAGGAGAGGGGGAAATGCACATCCCAAACCTCAAAAATATATATAATACGAGGAGAAAATGCACATTCCCCAGGGAGAAATTACACATGCCCTCTATGGGGGGTTTGTACTCATGTACACTACATTAGTTATTTGGTCAACAATTCCTCATGCTGAGTAAACCACTTGGCAGTAGTAGAAATAACATTGCATCATAGCAAATGGGGATAATACCCATGAAATAAATCAAGTAAATGAATGGGCCAACATTGGCCATAGCATTATTCAAATAACCAAATAAATGAGCCACAATGGCTATAGAAGATTCAAGTAAATAAAGAGCCAAATAAAAGGAAATAGAGATATTCCAAGTCTAGCACAATATGAATGTAGGGTTGGATAAAAGCCCAACTGAAGGATAGGTTATTTGCTCATATATTCCAAAATTATAGGATCCACATACTTAAATAGGGCTCACATACATAGGAGTCACATACATAGGAGTCACATACCTCATTGAAGATCCATCATTATCACTTATTAGATTGTATCCCAGATCATTTTCCCTAATTACAAATATTTCACATAAATTAGCATTTAGTAAACATAAAGTATAAAGAAAATACCCATTTTAGACCTTATTCGAAAACCACTGATTTAGGACTCAAACCTAGGACCAAAAGCTCACTTAGGTTTCACTGATTAAGAAAACATATTTTATTTCTCAATTTGGAGTTAAAATGAATTAATTATGATTTTTAGAACATTTAACATACTCAAAGCGGCATCCAAGGCAAAATTCGAAAAAGGAAATAAAATTAGGACTTAAACCAGAAATTCAGATTCTACATGAAAAAACCTTTCCAACGAGTATTTATTTGCATTTTTCTGAGCTTGGACCAATTTACTATGAATTAAAGAAACTGGACCAATCATATTGCAAGAAAAGCCACGTAGGCCTCATAGCCAAAAAAGGGAGTGGATGACCGAAATGCCCCTCGCATTAAAGAAGAAGGGGATGGGCATGCGAGGGAAAAATCGTAAAAATCCATCGAGTCGTCTCCTTCCTCACGCGCCAGCCATGGCTACGGAGAAGGAGCTTGCCTGATTGGGCATTTCCTCGTTTCTTCACCAAATCGGACGTATAGGTACTCGAAACGAAGCTCAAAACGTGAGGAACTCACAAGTGTGATTTATTGGGGCACTTCTATCACCAAAAATCCAAGAAAAGGGTCATAATGTAGGGAGAAGCTAGACGTGTCGGTAGCTAAACGTGGACGTTTCGGACAAATTAGCAACTGGAAAAGATCGCATGATGGCCGACGGAGGTGAGGGTGGTGTTACTTATAGGTGAGGGAGGCTGAAGCTTTGAAAGGACAAGTGGGTGGAGAGGGTGTGGCCGGCACCTATGGACATTTGGGCCATGGTGCACGGGACACGATGAGCAAGGGCTAGAACGGTGCGATTCGAGGAGAAAAAGCCAACACAACTTAAATCTCGCAAAATGATCGAGAAACGAGGGAGAAAGATGTGGAGGAATCTAGGCATCTCCTTGGGTCGGCGGCCCAATGTAGAAGACAACTTCAGATCTGTCGGATCGAAATCCAACGGTGGCCGGACGCGTGACACATGAAATAAATGATATAAATGCAAAATCGATTCATCTACTATAGTTAAACTATATGGGAACTTGTAAAAAGCATTTGGAGGGTCAAATAAAGTCCAAATGACCTCACATTTTAACAATAGGTTTATGACAACACCTAGAACGATGCTATGCATTTAGTTTCTCGAAAATCACATGGTTAGGTCCCTAATTAATTTATAGACTATTAAAGCATATAATAAAGCATAAAAAGAGCAATTAATATAAAGAATATATTTTAATGACATAATATGGTATATCTCGAGATATTAGTCACATATAAACATTATGAGTCATATCTCAACATATAATACTCTTATTAGTGCATTATTTCCCTCTTTGGAGGAGAGATAAAGTAAAGGGGTTAATTACTCCTATACATTAACTCAAATACATTGTTACTAGTATATTTATCCAAAAGGCTCCAAATCAACATACTCCACTCATATTGTCTCATTAATGGTCAAATTGCATGATTAGACCTCAGTTATCTTATTAGATGGGTTATTTGTGCAAAAACCCCTACATAAACATAAATGTAGGTAATTTGTGAATTATACCTCAAGAAAGGCTCAAATTCAACATTGAGGCCCAAGAAGGCTCAAAAGGATGGGAAATTAGTGAAGGATGTCCAAAAGGAATAGAAAACAAATAAAAGTACAAAAGTGGGTAAATTGCAGGGAGGACCCTGAGATTCAGTATGTTATAGCACTCCACCCCTTAAAGAGGATTTCGTCCCCGAAATCATAATAAGAGGAAAGAGATAGGGTGATTGTGCAACATCCTAACATTAGGCACTATGGTGGGTACTTCAACACAAGCAATACACATAAGCCAAGTCTGACTAAGGTTTCCCAACAAGCATATAACCTTTCACCAAACATATCCTAATTAACACTATGACTCACTACCATAGTCTCTATCATGAAAAGGCATCATCTATAATATACTAGCACTTGTGACAACTTATACTCACATGGTGGTAGCAAAGATTATAACTCATCACTAAGCATCAAAACATATGTATCTTCCCTTGTAAGGGTTTTCAACAGAATTAGGGTTTACTAAGCAAATATCAACATCCATTAATGTATTAGGTCACAAACCTAATAACCAGAATCTAATCTCCATAAAAACCATCATGTAGAATTATCACTAATTATTTTGTAAGAAAAGATAATATTATCAACAAATTATTAAGCCTACCATAATCCCAATTAAGGTCACATATATTATCACAATTACCACTTACATTAGATACTCAAGTTAATGACATCATTTTCTCCAATTAAACTCCATAATATGAATTATACATATTTTACATCACATTAGGCATTAATGAAAACTTATGTGAATCCAATACTCATAATCATATTTGTGTCATTACATGCATTTTAGTGGACAATATGAAACACATTAAACATTAATGAATTGATTTTCATACTAAATCATGATAAGGTGAATAATGAGATGTATATTAAACAATAAGGTGATATGCCTTACATATATTGATAACTTAACCAAAATTATGATTAAGTGACTATAATCCATCCAGTTGTACCAAGGTATATTATGATGATGATGACAACTAATGTATCATGAAGGCATCAAAGATATATATATATATATATATATATATATATATATATATAGATGTGTATATGGTTAGGACTAGATGATTACACATTAGGGTTTAGGTCATCATGAACATTACATGCTATGCATTCCTAGCATGGACTAGACCCTTAATCTTACTAACCATACTATTAGGGTGACATTGTCAACATTAAGGGTATCCACAATTTGTTATGAGTAACTCATTATCATGTGCATCAAGAATATGTAAAGGTTCAAGCATATGAACTATCCCCTTAGATGACTAATTATATATTCATTTGTATATAAACAAACAAGATGAATTATAGTTATAATTTGTTTATCCAACACTAACCATATAAGCTCACTAATCCCATGCCTATGGAGTTAGGGTTTCCAAAACATAGTAACTTGATTTCAAAGCATTGTGGGACTCCACCCCCTTAAGAGGATTTTGTCCTCAAAATCAAAAACTCCAAAATCTATCAAAGTATAAAAGAACAACTACTAAGTCAACTTTTCAAAAAGGGTTGAGGTAAAATTATGTATGAGATCCAACACTTGGTTGTTTTACTAAACACCATTATAAACTTCAAGCCCAACATAGGGTAGGATACTCCCAACTTGGAAATCTAGGGATCTTATAAGGAAATTAAGGACAAATAAGGTGATTCTACATGATCACCCCATAACATCATATACTAGGTTCAAAGGTTATTCAAAAATAAGATAATTTGTCCAAAGGTATGCTATTTTGGGACAGTCAGTATCAGCTCAGGCCAGGCCGACGTCATATGGATCTGGGAGTCCTCATAAGCCAAGCTAGTGGTGCGGAGGAAAATATTTCCAGCCCCCAGACCCTGACCCTTTCTAGACACATTTGCTATCAACTTATGCCCTAGTAGCAACCTAAAAGACTAATCACCAAAAAGTTGACAAATTATACTTCTAGTATGAAATTATTATGTCCTAAATCAATCTTTCATCATAAGTCCACTCTAAGGAGAAAAACTTACTAAAGGAAACTTTATAAGGTTAGGGTTTCTATCTAGGAGACAAATTGAATTGGTCAAGACTCTGACTACCTTGATGCTCTGATACCATGTTGTAAAGACCGCAAAGTCTCTACCAAAAAAACATGGCAAACAAAAACACCAATGTGTAGGCAGCGGAAGATAAAACTTTGACTATATTCAAATGTATAAAGAGTAAATTACAAAATTTCCCAAAAGGGTGTATAACTTTATACACAACAACTGGATCTAGGTAGAGGAAGACTCAAACCAATTCAATATTGTCTCCAAAGAAAACAACTTAATATATAGGTAGCTAAGTCTAAGTCCAAGCTAGAAGGTTGAACTCCTTATCCCTAGCCTTAGGCTGGTTCACCATGCTTCAACTGCGCACTCTGATCCTATATCTGGATGGTTGGGATCATCCAGCAAGAGAGAGATAAAAGTATGTGTTATTCAAAAGGAAAAGGACAAATAATAATGCACAACATTGCATAATAAAATGATTCACTACACTAAGAGTGTCAAAAATATGAGGCAAGTATAATAATTAAGAATAAAGAACTTCTGTCAAGATGCATCTACCACAATAATAATAAAAAACATGAATGATATTTTGACAACAAATATTCTAATGCAGGGTGAGGCACCTACCAGACCTACACCAAGAGGAGAGGGGAAAATGCACATCCCAAACCTCAAAAAGATATATAATACAGGGAGAAAATGCAAATTCCCCAGGGTGAAATTACACATGCCCTCTATGGGTGGTTTGTACTCATGTACACTACATTAGTTATTTGGTCAACAATTCCTCATGCTGAGTAAACCACTTGGCAGTAGTAGAAATAACATTGCATCATAGCAAATGGGGATAAAACCCATGAAATAAATCAAGTAAATGAATGGGCCAACATTGGCCATAGAATTATTCAAATAACCAAATAAATGAGCCACAATGGCTATAGAAGATTCAAGTAAATAAAGAGCCAAATAAAAGGAAATAGAGATATTCCAAGGCTAGCACAATATGAATGTAAGGTTGGATAAAAGCCCAACTGAAGGATAGGTTATTTGCACATATATTCCAAAATTATAGGATCCACATACTTAAATAGGGCTCACATTCATAGGAGTCACATACCTCATTGAAGATCCATCATTATCACTGATTAGATTGTATCCCAGATCATTTTCCCTAATTACAAATATTTCACATAAATTAGCATTTATTAAACATAAAGTATAAAGAAAATACCCATTTTAGAACTTATTCAAAACCCACCAATTTAGGACTCAAAACTAGGACCAAAAGCTCACTTAGGTTTCACTGATTAAGAAAACATATTTTATTTCTCAATTTGGAGTTAAAATGAATTAATTATGATTTTTAGAACATTTAACATACTCAAAGTGGCATCCAAGGAAAAATTCGAAAATAGAAATAAAATTAGTATTTAAAAACTAGAAATTCAGATTCTACATGAAAAAAACTTTCCAACGAGTATTTATTTGCATTTTTCTGAGCTTGGACCAATTTATTATGAATTAAAGAAACTGGACCAATCAGATTGCAAGAAAAGCCACGTAGGCCTCATAGCCAACAAGGGAGCAGATGACCGAAATGCCCCTTGCGTTAAAGAAGAAGGGGATGGGCGCGCGGGGGCAAAACTGTAAAAAGTCAGAGGGTCATCTCCTTCCTCACGCGCCAGCCATGGCTACGGAGAAGGAGCTTGCCCGATTGGGCATTTCCTCTTTTCTTCACCAAATCAGACGTATAGGTACTCGAAATGAAGCTCAAGATGAGAGGAACTCACCGTTGTGATTTATTGGGGCGCTGCTATCATCAAAAAGCCAAGAAAAGGGTCATAATGCAGGGATAAGCTAGACGTGTCAGTGGCTAAACTTGGACGTTTCGGACAAATTAGAAACTGGAAAAGATTGCATGATAGCCGAAGGAGGTGAGGGCGGTGTTACTTATAGGTGAGGGAGGCCAAACCTCCGAAATGACAAGTGGGTGGAGAGGGTGCGGCCGGAGCCTATGGATGTTTGGTCCATGGTGCACGGGAGACGATGAGCAAGGGCTAGAACGGTGCGGCATGAGGAGACAAAGCCAACACAACTTAAATCTCGCAAAATGATCGAGAAATGAGGGAGAAAGAGGTGGAGGAATCTAGGCATCTCCTTGGGTCGGCGACCCAAGGTAGAAGACAACTGCAGATCCATAGGATTGAAATCCAACAGTGGCCGGGCGCGTGACACATGAAATAAATGACATAAATGCAAAATCGATTCATCTACTATAGTTAAACTATATGGGAACTTGTAAAAAGCATTTGGAGGGTCAAATAAAGTCCAAATGACCTCACATTTTAACCATAGGTTTATGACAACACCTAGAACGATGCTATGCATTTAGTTTCTCGAAAATCACATGGTTAGGTCCCTAATTAATTTATAGACTATTAAAGCATATAATAAAGCATAAAAGAGCAATTAATATAAAGAATATCTTTTAATGACATAATAGGGTATATCTCGAGATATTAGTCACATATAAACATTATGAGTCATATCTCAACATATAATACTCTTATTAGTGCATTATTTCCCTCTTTGGAGGAGAGAGAAAGTAAAGGGGTTAATTACTCCTATACATTAACTCAAATACATTGTTACTAGTATATTTATCCAAAAAGGTCCAAATCAACATACTCCACTAATATTATCTCATTAATGGTCAAATTGCATGATTAGACCTCAATTATCTCATTAGATGGGTTATTTGTGCAAAAACCCCTACATAAACATAAATGTAGGTAATTTGTGAATTATACCTCAAGAAAGGCTCAAATTCAACATTGAGGCCCAAGAAGGCTCAAAAGGATGGGAAATTAGTGAAGGATGTCCTAAAGGACTAGAAAACAAATAAAAGTACAAAAGTGGGTAAATTGCAGGGAGGACCCTGAGATTCAGTATGTTACAAAACCCCTAAGTTCCATCATTACTAAGATTAGGGTTGCATTATCACCATCATTACTACGGTTATCATGGTAAAAATAAAGGCCTAAGGTTTTCAAAAGATTTTTAAACCCTAGCATAAAGAGGTTTTTGGTTAGAGTGGCCAAGAGTGGAATTAAAAGCACTTCCACGTTTTCTAATATTAAAAAAGAGCATAATTTGAAATTACAGTTGACAAGGAATTAGACATGGGTCATGAAAGTATTTTATTCATGTTCCTATCATTTTTATTATAAAATTGGACTACTTATTTTTAATGATTGAATATTCTTAGCATTTTCTAGGATTTTAGAAGATCCCCCTTTTCTAGCCATGGGATTTAAACTCCAATGGCCTAAATTCCATGTAGCATAGATGTTGTCCTTCTACTTGGGGTGTCGCACTGTGGGTTGTTGAGTAAAAGGTAAAGCTTGATAGATGGATACATCAAAGGCATGTGATTTTTTCTCTCTATAAAGAGTGTGAGATAGAGGGGGCAGGGAGAGCATGTGGATGCTAGATTGAGGTCATTTGTTGACCTTGAGCCAATCCAATGGTTGTTTCTCTTTCCTCTTCATTAAACCAGCCCATACAAGATGGCTTGGACCATCAAAGAGCACCTCCAAAGGAGGGAAAGTGAGGGATGAGGGTTCCTCAATGGGGCTTGCAATCAATTTGCCTTGATTTGGCAAAATTTTGGGAGCCCAATTACTACTTCTCCAATGGTTGTACAAGTATGTGGTACAGAAGCCCAAGAGTGGATCTATGGAGGTGCCTCACACTAAAACTAGAAGGAACATGGGTAGTAGGAGGTGCTCTTGGACTGTATGGAAGATGACATTTATATGACTAAATTCGTGGAGGTAAGTCAAGAGCAAAGGTGCATTTCATAGGTTGCTAGAAAGATTTAGAGTTCAATATATGGGGTCTCACCGAGATGAGAGTATTGTTGAGAAGATGATTCTTCATGGTGTACAAGGAATCAAACAATGTTAACTCACCCAAAACCCTATATAGATTGAAGAGGCAGTTGTTTGGGAAGGTTTTCTAGGGAGCAAAGATTGATTAGAGAGAGATCTAGAGATAAATTGGGGCTCTTTCCTTTTCTTTCAAGAGGCTGAAGATGACATGTGATCCTTGATTGTGGATCTGATGACTCATTACTGTGTGGTAGGTCAATAAACATGGGATGGGGTTTCCTTGAAGTTTCATGACATCTATGAAATTTTTAGTTGGAGTCACTCTAGTATATGTTGACAACTTGAAAGGATGCAAGAGAATGAAAACAAGTATTTAGAGTGACTCCAACTAAAAATTTCATAGACCCAGTATCTAGAGATCTCAACCTCTAGTATATGTTGACAACTTGAATACCACATTGTTTTACCTCTACAATAGGATACACTAAGAGACCTTTGGTTATATTTCAAGAGTAACTAGCTTACTTTATAGGGAAAAGGGGAGATAATCTAACCTTATGGGAAACCTTCTCATACCTAGCTCCACATGCCCATCACCTTTCTTAGCCAAGGAAGAGCTTCAATCAAACTTTAAAAGAAATATATTGTAAAAAAGAGATGATAGCTTTACATGATCACAAGTAAGACTGGCTATATTACAATGTATCATATTCACTCTAATAGGATGATGTAAGTAATGAATCTCAAGGGAGTTATAAGAAGATCTTTAAAGAGCAGTCTTGCAACTATACCGTAAGGGTCACTTGGTTACCTTGGGAAGCTCCCAAAAGGCTTTGAGTTCATTTTCAAGGATGCTTACTATCCAATACACTTAATTGGAACGAATTATATACATATTAGGGGGAGGATATACGTATTAGGGGGAGTAGGTGGGCACCCAAAGGATGTATGTCTACTTTTTATCCCCTCTAAAGGTTTTTTAGCAATAACAAAATGCTACAATGAAAGTAGAGTTTAGAAATTTCCTCAAGAAATTCCAAGCAAATGAGTCGACATTGTAGATCATCAGTAGGTCATCATTTACAACAAAATTTTGTTTCCCTTGTGTGAAAGGTTGTCATTGTTCATATTTATCATAGTCCAGTTTAGAAAGTCCTTTGACTAAGTCATTTTTTCTTATCTTCTTCAATTTATGCATGTTTATTGGACCAAAATCTTAAATTTCATAATGTTATATCATTATTATCAATTAAGCATTTTCAAAGAATAGGCTTCAATAAACCAAGCGCAATAATATAAAGATGGCCATTCATGTGTCCTCTATAGACAAAACTAAAAGTACGAGAATCTAAAAAGAGATATTCAAGATAGGTAAATAGAACAATATACCCATAATCACATTATTGACTTACACTAATACGACTATGATGTAGGCTATCAACAAGAATTACACTTTTAATGTAGAAGGAGTTGCCTATATTACCCTCACCGATCACCTTCCCTTGTCCATTTTCATTGAATGTCATCGAACAACATTACTTATTCTTTAATGAATTCAAAAACCATTTTACTTACATCATGTGCTTGGAGCATTTATTGTTGGGTTTTAGGGGAGGCAGAGATGGCAGCGGAAACAAAAATTTTCTCCCCAACCCCAGAACAAGGAAACGCGTCAACGTCTATACAATAGGAAAGGATGGCTTTTGGAATCATACCTTGTCCCGAGGCTTGTTCGACGACAATACCTCGCGGCTTGTGCGGTCTTCACCACCTGTCTTGGACGGTGTCTGTGCAGCTCCTGGTCGCACCTGGACTGTCGGGATTGACAGTTGTCCTCCAAGCGACAGAGGTCTCCCGCCTCTGCAGTCGTCCACACAGACTGCCTGAAACTCCAATCTCCTTGTCCCATAAGGAATTGGAAGGAGTCGCACCCTTCTGTTGACGTACTAGTCGCCAACACACTCTCTTGCTGCCAGTTGCAACTGTAGTTGTCTTTCCCTTGCTATGCCTCCCTTTTCGGGTAGCACTTGCTCGGGCTCTCTCGGTTACCAAAACCAGAGAATGACAACTTTGCAGAGCAACTGGTTGCACTGAGTTGTACTTTGAGAAGCCCCCAATACCCCTTTATATATAGGAGGGTCATGGGACAGGGTTCTCCATCCCGGGCAATGTGGGGCTAAAAGTAGGAGTAGAAGGGTTCGAGATTTTCCACAAAACAACCAACTCGCAACCTGAACCGATCGTTTCACAACTGAAACGGTCGGTTGGGGACCTGAACCGGTCGGTTGACACCTCAACCGATCGGTTGGGACACCTCAACCGGTCGGTTCATTTCTGAACCGGTCGGTTCGTGGTCCTGATCAGTTCCCGATTGACTTTCCTTATTTTGTTTCTAATTGGTATCGAATACCAATCCTTGTTCCAATCAAATTGGGTAAGTGAAACGCAAGGAAAATTCTCACCAGTCCTACTTTCCCAACTTGCTCAGTTGCACCAGTTGAATCAATCGTTTTAACACTTGAATCAATCGTTTCACCCTGTGCATGAGCCGATCGACTCAACACTTGAGCCGACCGGTTCACCAAGCTCAGCCAGTCGGTTCATCACATGAGTCGATCGGTTGGGAGTGCAGATTGTGTAGAATCAGTCAATTGTGATTTCAATCAATCCGATACTCCAATCAATGTGTCCAACACCTTGAACATTATGATATTGAACTATCAATTGATTGAGTGTTTAATTGAACTACTAAACTCCTTTAGTAATCAATCTAAACATTGTTTGTGGACAAAACTCCTCTTCCAGGTTAAATCCTATGTGTGTGACCCTGTAGGTCCATTTCACGTTGGCAGTGAAAGTCCATAACACTTATGACTTCACAAGCAAAGAGCGGTGCCTAGTCACACATCAGTGCTACCCAAGTGAAATAGAAAGTTGGAGAACAACTTTCAATCCTACAATCCGTGAATGGTGTTACAGTGAATGTATAATTCCTTTGTCACTGATATCCCGAATGAACTCGAGGCATGGAACAGTCATCCTGTCAATGTTCATTCACTTTCTTGATCTTAGAGTAGATTGGAAGAGATATGTATGAAATCAATATCACATACTGATTCACACATGCGTGCATGCCTTTCTCAATCCTACTCATCAAGTGGCCATGGATATCATACTCCCTTAGGAGGGACAAATCCCATATCTATCACTCACCCCTCAAAAGCCCCATGTGTCAAAGCCACCCAATCATCACCTTTATAGCAACCCATGTTTCAGGACTGCGTTTGATGATGTCAAAGTTTGCCCAACGACATGTGTTGAGTGTAGTGATTTCAGGTCAAAGAATCACACTCACCACCATCACTGTGAGTACTGATTGTGACTACCATGTCATGGTTCCATGTGTCAAACTCACGGTGGGTCTGTCCGGTACACTTGTTCTCTAACAAGTACCTATGTGTTTGGTTTGATATCTCTATATCATGACTAATGAGATTATGTCATCAACCAACACCACAATTTAGTCTTGTGTGTCATTGCTGTCTATCTACCTTCCACAATGACATCCGACTAGGGACATAACAAGAATGTACAAACTCTTAGCATCTGTATGATCTCATCGTTCAGGTCCTGAACCTGAAGGCATACGTCATTGAGTATTGTCATTCTCTAGACATTCAATCTATTCTATCACTATCTCATATGACTGAACCAGAAAGAATTGGAAGCTTTCCTTTGATGTTTATCAAATCAATCTTAATGTATCCCACCAATCATACCATGATTGGCTCTCAGGGCATACATACCAACAAACTCCCACTTGCACTGTGAGCCAATCACCCTTGAATCATATTCATAGTGATCTTCAAACATGTCCCACATGTTACTCTGCTCTAGTGTGAACATAGTGAGTTATAGCAACACCTTGCCAAAGTCAGTTTAAATTACATGTCTCACATCTCTTTGTTGTACGTCACACGTATGAGATGGAGTTGTCATAATATGCGATCTAGTATTCCTTTGCTAACCTCTAGCCACATTGCATGATCAAGGATTCCATATGTGTCATCAATGAGCGGAATATCTATAAGTTCATCTCATGAACTTCCAGATCCATATAGTATCTACTGATGTTCTCTAATGCATAGATACTCGGCATTTCCTTTTAAATGGTTTTATTGGAACACTTCCAATTATCAACAAACCTTCACTTTTATACATCCTATGTATATTTTGCGATTAATTTTCTATCCTTTCGGAAGTTCACATCAATGTAACTCTTTACATCGAACTCTTCCTTATCTCCATAGAACTAGTACCTCTCAAGTACTTATCAAGTTCTCATGGTATTCCAGTAACCCTTACTGGAAGTAGACAGACATCCACTCGTCATGTCCCACATACGAGTTATCAGGATGAGAACATCATATTTCCATGTCCTACATACAAGATGAAATGCATTTTGTTCTTGACATGCCAATACATGCAAGATAATGGGATGATTACATACATGATAGATCCATATCTATTCTTAGTGTTCCCATTCTTCATAAGAATTGGACACTGGGCCTTGGGATACTAACTCCATGTAGCATGGACAAGTTTTCTCCCACTGAATCTGTGCATACTGAACACTTCAGTACAAATTGCCAATTGTATGCTCTCTCTTTTCAGGTCAAGAGGTTTTCGAGAACTATCTCTATAGATCTCTATTCCTATCACATAGGAAACATCTCTATCTTTCTTAAAGATAATTTCCACTTTTGGATTTCCATTCTAGAACATTTCCATTTCACATCAACATGTGGAATGTGAACACGCTCCCACTAAATCACAGATCCCTTCTTTATCTTTGACATATCAGTCAAACCCTTTTGACTATATCATCAAAGTAAAGATCCAATTCTGAGTTGCTTGTACTCAATCAATCACATTGATTAGTCTATTGTAACTTATAGACTTCATTTGCATTAGTGGATTCATAAACTTTATAGGTTGTGTCACGTACACATCCTTGTTTTATTCCTCATAGGAATGCGGTTTTAGTATCCATATGCCAAATTCCTTTATTCATTAAGTTGCAATCAACAAACATCATCCTTCTCAAAATGTTATCCATGTATCTTAACCTTTAAGATTCATTTGCACTTATGGATTTCATTCCAATGGGTGCTACCATCAGGGTCATACCTTATGGTTCACATGGATGTCATTTTAGGATGTAATGGTCATATACCATAACTAAAAATTCGGTTCCTCCTCATATTCAACTAGATAGTTGACTCATCACATGAACAACTCATCACATAGATAATTGAGGTGTATATGTTAAGGATATAAGAACTCACAACCCTTGTGATTCTTAATTCCTTTTATTAGCGTGGGGTATTCTTTTATTAAGAAGAATTTAGTTATTTGATCATCATTCTCTAACTCCTTAGAGTATGATCCCTTCTTGATTTAGACATCACCATGCCTTAATCATGAGTTCACTATGATACACTATCATAATCACTCATAAGGATCTCAAACATTTGGTCCAAGTATTTCATTCATTGATCTCATAAAGAATTAACACTTTACCAAATTTGCACTTCATCTATGATAATCTTGAACACTTCAAGATATTCATATTGGTATTTCTCTAAACACCATTTGAAGTATTAGCATTTGTTCCAATAGGTATGTAAATACATCACATGTATTATACCTAATAGGAAAATCATTCTCCTACTACCATTAGTGAACATTGATTAATCATGTCCAAGATATTCATGTCTCTTACTGGTTCTCTAACCAAAAGAGTCTAGATTTATCCATCACATGGAAACTAGAAATGAATTTATCATGATTGATGCCAATTTGATTGTTTGAGTTATCTATAACTTTTAGGTATCATTTTATCTTATGCGTATCAAATACCACAAGATAAACAAGGCATTGCCACAAAGATCATATCTTTAGAAATTGAAACATCTCTTTATTGATTGCCTTCATTGTCATACAATATGCAAAAATAAAGTGTTTCTATCTATTGGCAAATATGAAATAACAGTTCATAACTGTATTACATGCCTTTTAGGCTGAAAATAAACTAAAGTACTCATATCTATGGCGGCAACACTTGCCCCAAGTATTGAGTGCTTTACACTTTACATCTTAGTTTGAGTCAAACGGTCTCAAGACCATTTTGAGTTCATCCAAATGACCTCAAGACCTTTTGAGGTCATGTCATGTCATGGTTTGATGATGATCCAATGATTTCAATTGAACTAGTTCCACAATATCAACCATTGATGGTTCCTCGATTTCAAAACCCTAATTGATGGTTTCTTGATTATAAACCCTGGTTCAATTGGGTTCAAAACCCTAATTGAAGGTCCAATTGAAGGGTGATTCAATGGTTCAATTGAAGAATAAATCATTCGTTCAATTGATAGATGGTTTAATGATTGAAACCCTGAATTGATAAAGTGATGGAAGACCTTTTTGGTCCATTCGGTTTTGAGAGAGTTTGGACCAAACGGTCTTAAGACTGTTTGAGTCCAAATGGTCTCAAGACCGTTTGGGATCAAAGAATCTCAAGACCATTTGAGACTAAACGGTCTCAAACCGTTTGGAGACCCAAGTGGTTTCAAGTGTAAATTGTCCATATGGTTTCATTATTGTTTTGCTTAAACGATTTCAAACCATTCAAGGTCTGAATGACCAAGACTGTTTGGGGTCTAAGTGACCAAGACTATTTGAGGTTCAAATTGGTCAAACCAATTGGACACCTAATATGATTAAAGGTCAGTTAGCTACTTGATTAATAATGAGGTAGTCCAAAGGTGATTATAATGGTTAACCCTAACTGTGTATATTTAAATGAAGAGCTGACCTAGATCAATATTGGAGTACTTAACATCCTAGAGAGGATGAGAGAGAGAAGGATAGAGAGGAATGCTTATATAATTAAGCCATAATCCTCTCATTATGAATAAAATATGCAATTAGGGTTTGATCCATAATAATGAGATCATGAAACTCTAGTACAGGGTAATGCTATGTGAAGCCCTAACACTGGGTGATGTGATGTGAAACCCTAATTTCAGGTAATGCTATGTGAAACCCTGATATAGAAGGATGTTATGAGAAACCCAAATGTGGAAAGATGTTATGTGAATCCAATTACTAATAATGTAATAGTAACTAATATATTTATAAGTGAAATACCTAAAGAGGTTGATCATGGAAATCTTTATATTAATAGTTCCTAACTCAAAGATGAGTCCATATCATTGGCAATGGTTGTATATTCTAAATAAGTGACTTATGACCAATACATTACATGATAAATGTGATGAGTTGATGCATAAAGTATTAGGATGGGAAATACCTTAATACAAACTAAGTGGATGAATTCAAGTAAGATAAAGGTGAGGAGGGAAGTAATACATCAATACATGATAGATATCACATTCAGCACCTTAAGATTAAACACCTTGATGAATTTTAAATCCAATATATTTGGATGAGTGACAGATGAAGTGTGTCATGACAATTGTTATATTATTAAGTAATGCACTTTGATGAGTGTAGGCTAACATACCTTAAGAAATGGTTAAAACAAGTTAATAAAGTATGATGTAATCATATTCTGGTAAAGATGAGAGAGAAACTCATACTTTGTGTTGATAATTCATTTAATGATGAATGATGAGAATAAATAAGTACGATTGAATACTTATGTTATCAATATTGGCTCCTAGCTATGTGAAGCAATGAAATAGGACTTGATCATTAATAATATGATCATGAGAACCTAAATGGTTATTTATGGAAAACCCTAATGGAGGGTGATGATATGCAAGAGAAATTCTAACCCTAAAAAGGGAATAATGGTATTACTTAGTGTTGCATGGTGCTGATATGAAAACATTATAACTATTATCATGAAGGACTAACCATGCAGGTATCATGAGAAGATAAACATAGCCAGGTATGTGTTGGTATGTATGCCCTGAGAGCCAATCATGGGATGATTGGTGGGATACATTAAGATTGATTTGATAAACATCAAAGGCAAGCTTCCGATTCTTTCTAGTTCAATCATATGAGATAGTGATAGAACATATTGAATGTTTAGAGAATGACATTACTCAATGACGTATGCTTTCAGGTTAAGGACCTGAACGATGAGATCATACGGATGCTAAGAGTTTGTACATGCTTGTTATGTCCCTAGTTAGATGTCGTTGTGGAAGGTAGATAGACAGCAATGACACACAAGACTAGATTGTGGTGTTGGTTGATGATAGAATCTCATTAGTCATGATATAGAGATATCAAACCAAACACATAGGTACTTGTTAGAGAACAAGTGTACCAGAAAGACCCACCATGAGTTTGACACATGGAACCATGACATGGTAGTCATAGTCAGTACTCACAGTGATGGTGGTGAGTGTGATTATTTGACCTAAAATCACTACACTCAACACATGTCGTTGGGCACACTTTGACATCATCAAATGTAGTCCTGAAACATGGGTTGTTATAAAGGTGATGATTGGGTGGCTTTGACACATGGGGCTTTTGAGGGGTGAGTGATAGATATGGGATTTGTCCCTCCTGAGGGAGTTTGATATCCAAGGCCACTTGATGAGTAGGATTGAGATAGGCGTGCGCACGCATGTGTGAATCAGTATGTGATATTGATGTCATACATATCTCGTTCAATCTACTCTGAGATCAAGAAAGTGAATGAACGTTGACAGGATGACTGTTCCATGCCTCGAGTTCATTCAGGATATCAATGACAAATGAATTATACATTCACTGTAACACCATTCACGGATTGTAGGATTGAAATTTGTTCTCCAACTTTCTACTTTCACTTGGGTAGCACTGATGTGTGACTAGGCACCGCTCTTTTCTTGTGAAGTCATAAGTGTTATGGACTTTCACTGCCAACGTGAAATGGACCTGCAGGGTCACACACATAGGATTTAACCTGGAAGAGGAGTTTTGTCCACAAACAATGTTTAGATTGATTACTAAAGGAGTTTAGTAGTTCAATTAAACACTCAATTAATTAGCCCCATCTCCTCGCACCCTAACGCTCTAACGATTAGGGCTTGCGGGCAGTGGACATCTTCTCCCCTAGATTAGGGCTTCTCTCTTGCAGGTTCAAGCGGGGGGCGTGCGTTGGGTCTCGTCTCCATGGCGGAGGATTTGGAAGAACGTTATGCAGGACTGAACATCTCTGATGGTGAGGAGGATCCGATCGATGGTAGTCGGGTGGGAGACGGAGCGGAAGAAGAAGACCAAGCCAAACTGGCGCTGGTGGAGAGGCTTCTAATGGATCGCACGTACAACCTGAAGGCGATGGAGAGGACTCTTACACAGGTGTGGAGTCTTCGGGAGATGGCGGTATTCAAGAAACTGGAAGGCGACGCCTTTGTGATGCAATTCTCACACTAGCGCGACAAGCAACACGTCAAGGATGGCGCACTGTGGAATTTCGACGGGCGACTGTTACTCTTCAAAGAGATTGATAAGGAGGAACAACCAGGGCATCTACAGATCAACCACACACCCTTTTGGGTACGTTTCTACAGCATGCCAATGGGCTACAGAGGTGAAGCGATGATACGAGAAATCGCGGTGCGCATCGGTGAGGTGGTGGCTACGGACAGGGATGTGTCGGGATGAGAGTCTTCAGTAAGAGTTCGAGTCATACTGGACGTGACCCGTCCTTTGAAGAAAACCCTAAAACTCAGGGTGAAGAGTGGCCGCATAGTTGACGTTGATGTGAAGTACGAATGGCTAGCAACTTTCTGTTTCTGCAGCGGACTGATCGGCCACGTCGACAAAGACTGCAACGCCAACGAGGAAGCGAGCGACAACCAGTAGCGTTGGGGCCATTGGCTGCGGGCATCCCCTTGGAAGAGTCGTCAGGGGGAGAGTAATCGAGAGGAAGGGGAGAGCTGCATTAGAAGGAAGCTAACGTTTAAGGGGGACGATGCGTCAAGCGAGGGGCGTCGAAGGGGGGGCGGGGGAGAGGAAGACGAAGTGAGTAGTGTGGGGTTTGTGAGGGGATGTGACGCTGCCCTCAAGGAGAGGGGTGACGAAGTGTGGGAAGAGCGGGACGGGACTAATGGGAGTGGGAGGGAATGAGGGGCGCGACGTTTCCAACCGCGAGGGGATGTTGGGACGGAGAGCGGGGAGGAGAGGCAGACACGGGCGGATGGGACGACACGTCAGCGTCAGGGGGGCCTGGGGGTAGGGCGTCGGAGGGGTCGATGGGTGCAACGTGGGGAAGGGACGTTCGTCCATGGGCAGAGGGGGGAAGGGGCGCAACGGAGCCTGTGGTGATGGGGGCGGGGGCTTTGAAGCAACATAGCAGCGGTAACACATTGCCGAGTCTGAGGAAGGAAGGTCCAAAACGACGCTACACGAAGGATGAACTTCTGGGAATCAAGGACATGCAACGCCTTGAGGAGGACGCACCGTCATCTGATCAGGAAAGTCCAACAGCAGCAACGGCAGCCAAATATGTGGGGGTGCATCCATGCAACAACGTGAAGAGTTGGTGATTGAGGAGGTATGCTCAAGAGGGCGCCCGTCTGGGGTGGGGAAGGCAACGTCTACTGGAAACGTCGGGGAAGATGACAACGACAGGAGCACGAAGGCAATGAAAGCAGTGGATACACCTGAACAAAGGCTACCCATCAACGAACAAGGCAAAGCATCCAAAACACCTGGTCCCATGAGCATGGTAACGAGGGCACAGAGAAGGAAAGAAGTAGGGCTGCGAATGAGGAAGGGGAACAAGCAACTAAAGGAGAAGAAGAAATGGAAACCATGGGTCTACAAGATGAGTAGGGGGGCAAGGTTGGGAATACCGGAAGAGGAGGTGGTTTGGGAGCAAACAACAGGGAAGAGGGGGAGGAATGGAGAGGTGTGTGACATGGAACTTGATGAGATACCTATGAGCGAGATGGGGGGGATAAAGAAGCAAGACGCTCGATACAATTGAAGTGAACAGCTGTGGGGTCCCTAGGACTCAAGTAGCAGAGATTGGCGGTGTCCAATCCTGCGAAGGACAATGAAAATACTTAGCTGGAACTGTCAGGGGCTGGGCGACCCTGACACGTGTAAAGCTCTCCGAGCGTGGGTTTGGAGAGAATGTCCCAACATAGTTTTCCTCAAGGAGACTATGATCGTTGATAGGAAGCTAGAAGATGTGAAGAGGAGTTGCAGGTTCGTTGATGGTTTGTGCATTTCCAGTGAAGGGCGGGCGGGGGGTATAGGGTTCTGGTGGAAGGAAATTGATGTGGAGGTGACAAACTATTTTAGAAGACATGTGACAGTTGTGGTTAAAGAAAGGCACAATAGCACGACGTGGAGAGCGGCTGGCATCTACGGATGGGCATATCAGGCAAACAAATATAAGACTTGGGAGCTGATGAGGATGATAAAGGGAGAGGCAGCTGAACCGATCATATTCTTCAGCGACTTCAATGAGATCGTATCCAACATTGAAAAAAAAGGGGGCCCGCCTAAAGAGGAGAGATACATGCAAAATTTTCGTGACGTGATTGATGACTGTGAACTGGTGGACATGGGATTTGAAGGAAACACTTTCACGTGGAAGAGGGGACTCACAGAGAGAACTCTTGTCCAGGAGAGACTCGATAGATTTCTGCCTGAGCTTGAGTGGAGGAACCTTTTCACTTTCTGCAAAGTGTTTCATCTGCCCATATATGAGTCGGATCACACACCCATAATTCTAAAGGCGGATAGGAGAAGCAATAATAAAAAGAAAAGAGGACATTTCACGTTTGAACCTATGTGGGCGGGGGAGGATAGCTGTGAGGAGGTCATCAAAGAGGCATGGGAGGCTGAAGAAGGGAGTGAACTTAAGACAAAAATGCTGAGATGTAAGGAGAGTCTTAAAGTGTGGGCTGTTGAGAAGTTTGGGGAAAGGAGAAGGAAGGTGAAGGAGATTGAGAATGAGCTAAAAGAGCTGCAGGCTCTCCCCCCAGACCAGATTAATCTTGAAAGTGCAGAGGGAAAATCAAAAGAGTTGCAATACTGGCTGCAAACGAATGAGGAATATTGGGCTGCAAGGGCTCAGGTGAAGGAACTAAAAGAAGGGGACTGTAACACTGCCTATTTCCATCAAAAAGCTTCAAATAGGAGGAGAAGAAATAAAATAGAGTGTTTGGAAGATGATCAAGGGGTGATGAAGTCACAGGAAGAGGACATCAAAGCCATAATTGTAAAGCACTTTACACAGCTGTTTCAGACTTACTTTCCTACGGGCATTGAGGAGGCTATAAGGGGGTTGCGGGAAATGATAGATGGGGCACAAAAGGAGGAGCTGGAGAGAGATATAGAGGATGAGGAGATATGGACAGCCATAAAAAAAATGCACCCAAATAAGGCACCGGGGCCAGACGACATGAAGGCCATGTTTTATCAAAATTATTGAGGTATTGTTGGGAAGGATGTGGCGAGCTACATTAAAGGATGGTGGAAGGGTGAGAAGGATATAGGTGAGGTGAATGACACCCTAGTAGTGCTCATCCCAAAGATAGAAATGCCAAAGACAATTGGGGAATTCCGCCCGATCAGCTTGTGCAATGTGGTATATAAGATCGCTTCTAAAGTCATGACGAACAGATCGAAACCTCTCATGGACAGCATTGTATCGGAGAATCAAAGTGCCTTTGTACAAGGAAGATTGATCACGGACAATGCCCTCATAGCATATGAAGTGTTCCATGCCATGAAAAAAGACAAGGGAAAGAAAAAGGGCAGCCTTGCTTTAAAGTTGGACATGTCGAAAACGTACGACAGAGTTGAGTGGGATTTTCTTGATGCTACTATGGAGAGAATGGGGTTTGGGCTGAAGTGGAGGACTAAGGTCCAAGAATGCATAACGTCTGTCAATCACGTGTTCGCCTTTAATGGAGACAAGACCCAAAGTACAAAGCCTTCACGCGGACTTCGCCAGGGAGACCCTCTTTCACCCTACCTTCATTATATGTGTGGAAGCTTTTTCATCATTGATTTCTACTTCTACACGTGAAAACCTTCTACATGGCATCAAGCCATGTAGGGGGGTGCCGCCTATCTCACACCTTTTTTTCGCAGATGATAGTATACTCTTTGCTTGAGTTACCACCGCGGAATGTCTGAAGATAGCTGAAATTATCAGCCAATATGAACAGGCATCAGGACAAAAGATAAATTTCTCAAAGACGGAGGTCTTTTTTAGCAAAGGGACAGCGACAGAAAAACAAGAGGAGTTGAGGCAACTTCTTGACGTGAGAGTGGTGGACAGACATGCTAGTTATCTCGGGCTCCCAATAGCAGTGGGAAGATCAAAGAAGCAGGTGTTCAGCTACATCAAGGATAGGATTTGGAGGAAGTTGCAGGGCTGGACGGAGAAGCTTTTATCAAAAGCAGGAAAGGAAGTTCTCATCAAAGTGGTAGCCCAAGCGATTCATACATATGTCATGAGCATGTTCCAGCTTCCGGCAGGTACCATAATGGAAATACAAAGGATGGTTACTAGATTTTGGTGGGGGGCAAAAGATAAAGAAAGGAAGATATCATGGATGAGTTGGGAAAACATGTGCAGGCCGAAATGACAAGGGGGGCTTGGCTTTAGGGACTTCCATACCTTCAACCAAGCTCTCCTGGCAAGACAACTATGGCGGATAGCAAATAATCCAGAATCCCTAGTGGCTAGAATTCTCAAAGCTTGTTATTTTCCAAGAACGTCTATATGGGAAGCGAGAAGGGGACACAATCCCAGTTTTATAGGGAGAAGCCTATGGGGTGCAAAGGCGCTGCTACAAGAAGGAATGCAGTGGAGAGTGGGGGACGGCATGAGGGTGAACATATGGGAAGATAGGTGGCTGCCGAGAGAGGGGGAATCTCTTGCACATTTTAGAAAGGAAAATGGGCCTGAATATACCATAGTCTGAGATCTCATGACAGACGATGGCACCCGATGGGATGAAGACAGAGTCAAGGATTGCTTTCCCGAGGACTATGCGAGAAGGATCTGTGCTATACATAGGAGCATGAGGAATACTGAGGATACACTGATGTGGTGGCCTTCAAGGTACGGGGAATTTACTGTTAGATCAGCCTATTGGATGGGGCTGCTTGGGAAGGAGGAAGCACGGACCTTTGCACAGTAGGGAGGGGATTCTTTGTGGAAACATATCTGGCATGGCGGGTGGAGACCCAAGACAGCTCACTTTCTGTGGAGGGCAAGCACGGGCAGTCTAGCGACGAGGGGGCGTCTTTTTGACAGACATTGTGTGGATGACGGCAAATGCACGCTATGTGGGGCTGAGAAGGAAACGATTCCACATATGCTCTTCCACTGTCCTAGCGTGATAGAGGTGTGGGAGCAGATGACGAGAGAGGTGCAAGTGTGGGTGAACGACGTTAGAGATGAGGACATCATATCATCCATGAAGACAACGTTGGAGGGAAGGCCTTTGAGCGAGATTGAGCAGATAGTGGCGGGCATGTGGGCAGTGTAGAGAGTTCAGTGCAACTGGATTTTCCAAAGCAGTGGAGTGTGCAGCAGCTATGTGTTACGTGAAGCAAAGTCGATGGTGCGTCGAGGGGCCAGCAGGCAAGCTGGGTCGGGGCGCGGGGATGACCGAGGGGCAACCCAAAGGGAGGGGCAGACGGGCGTTAGGAGTGGCAGAAGAGAAGATGGAGGCACGATGGGGAGATGGACGGACAGAGGCATCGACACAGCATTGCAAACCACCAGCAGCGGTGAGGCGTCGCGGATGGGAGGCAGCATCACGGGAGGAGGGGGCGTTGCGAGCAATGCAGTTGACGCTGCGTTGGGGGTGGAAGGGGATGGAGGGGCGCTGGGGAATGAAGACGCCAATGTGGAAGGCAACGGCAGGGGGGGCGCCGGCCAGTGGGGAAGTGCGGGAGGGGGGCGTTATGGAGAATGTTGATGGGGGGCGGTGCCGATGGCGGAAGCCAGTGCAAGGCAGGTTGAAAATAAACGTCGACGGGTCAGTAGGGGAGGATGGAGGGGCGGGTATTGGGTGGGCTATCAGGGATGAAGAGGGAAGATTGGTGGAGGTAGCGGGGGAGAAGGTCAGCGCAGGGATGGGCATCACCGTGTCAGAGTTACTAGTGGTGAGAGCAGCGCTGCAATGGGCAATCACGAAAAGATATGACGTAATTGAAGTGGAAACTGATTCTATGGAGGCCGCCCAAGCATGCACAGCCAAGAAGGCACGTTGAGACTATGTTGGAGCCATTGCGGATGATGTCAGAGATTTAAAACTTTTCTTTTCCTTTTGTAGTTTGAGTCATGTTAATCGTAGATGTAATAGAGTCGCTCATGAGGTGGCCAACTTGACCCGTAGGGGCAATGCAGGTAGATTTTCCTTATCGAGTCATTTCCCTTTGATTTTGCAGTCGTTTGTAAACTTGGATTTGATTAACTAGTGATAGCATCGGGAAGTCCCAATCATAGGGCTTCCCATCCCTCCCTCAAAAAAAACACTCAATTAATTGATAGCTCAAAATCATAGTGTTCAAGGTGTTGGACTGATTTATTAGAGTATCGGATTGATTGAAACTGCGATTGACTGATTCTGCACAATCTGCACTCCCAACCGATCGGCTCATGAGATGAACCGATTGGATCAGCTTGGTGAACCGATCGGCTCAGGTTGTGAGTCGATCGGCTCATGGACAGGGTGAACGATTGCTTCAAGTGTTGAAACGATCGGTTCAACTATTGCAACCGAGCAAGTTGGGAAAGTAAGATTGGTGAGAATTTTCCTTTCGTTTCACTTGCCCAATTTGATTGGGAAATAGGATTGGTATTTGATACCAATTAGAAACAAAAGAGGGAAAGTCAGTCGGGAACTGATCAGGACCACGAACCGATCGGTTCAGAAAGTGAACCGACTGTTTCATGGGTCCCAACCGATCGGTTGAGTGTCAACCGACCGGCTCAGATCCCCAACCGACCATTTTAGAAATGAAACAATCGGTTCAGGTTGTGAGTTGGTTGTTTGTGTAAAATCTCGAACCCTTCTACTCCTACTTTTAGTCCTGCATTGCCCGGTATGGAGAACCCTGTCCCATGACCCTCCTATATATAGGGGTATTAGGGGCTTCTCAAAGTACAACTCAGTGCAAACCAGTTGCTCTGCAAAGTTGTCGTTCTCTCTGGTTTTGGTAACCGAGAGAGCCCGAGCAAGTGCTACCCGATAAGGGAGGCATAGCAAGGGAAAGACAACTGCAGTTGCGACTGGTGGCAGGAGAGTGTGTTGGCGACTAGTACACTGACAGGAGGGTGTGACTCCTTCCAATTCCTTGTGGGACAAGGAGATTGTAGTTCTAGGTGGTCCGTGTGGACTACTTCAGAGGCAGGAGGTTCCTGCCGCTCGGAGGACAGCTGTCAATCCCGACAGTCCTGGTGAGACCAGGAGTCGTCAGTCCCAGTGCGACCAGGAGCTGCAGAGACACCGTCCAAGATCGGAGGTGAAGACCGCGCAAGCCGCGAGGTATTGTCGCCGAGCAAGCCTCGGGACAAGGTATGATTCCACAAACCATCCTTTCCTATTGTATAGACGTTGACGCGTTTCCTTGTTCTGGGTTTTGGGGAGGAAAATTTTTGTTTCCGCTGCCTTCTCTACCTCCCCTAAAACCCAACAGTGGTATCAGAGCCACGTCAACTGCTCTATATTTTAGGAATATCGATATTATCGATTTTGATTTGTCGCCTTTATTTATTGCATACGATGCGAATAAAATTGTCTTTATGTATGTCCAATCCTAAATCAACAAATCCCAATTACATATATGATATGTATTATTAATGCACTCAATACGCGTCGCCCTTAAACGAGTTTTGTGGTGGATGTGTAGCATGATTATGGCCTATAAACCCCTATATCTGTGTATGGTTGTATGTGGTTGCTTGCATCTCAGTCTGCGCACCGATCTTCCTTCTTCGATTCCTGATGTAACTCAAAATAATTCGAGATTTCTTTCCTTACCTTTGCTCCCCTCGAATGTAACTCGAGGTTTCTCTTTTACAATGTAAAATAGGATAGAATTTTATTTCTTATTATGTCGAAGAATGGAGGGCATCCTGACGACAGTTAAGATGATCAGTTCAAGGCGTGAACCGATCGGTTGACGTTCCAGACGATCGGTTCAAGGAGTGAACCGATCAGTTGATGACCGGTTCGAGGAGCGAGACGAGCGGGTGGCGGCCATGATGAGATGCACGACGACCAGGCGAACTGATCGGTTGGAGGAGCCAACTGATCGGCTGGTGGCACACAGACGACCAGGCCATGACGAGCAGTCATTCATATGATGAGTTGATCTACTCAGAAGGCAAAAACACAGAGATCATCTTGTACAGGTTGCATGTGATGTAGACCTAGATGACCGTGATTCCTCTTGGCTCGAGGAATCACATTAGGATGGCCATAATCATCGCTTTTATCGTTTTGCATGTTTTCTGTGGGATATAGCATGTATATGATACATACTATGTATTGTGGTGATTGGATATGTATATGTATATAAAAACCAAATCCCTCATTAAAATATTAAGTCTTATATGCCTTCCATTAGCGGCACACATGAAAAACTCGATCGACCAAGCATAGGTTATGCCAAAGCGTGGTGCGCCGTCTATCTTGTGGAAGTGTGAAGGGTAGACATGTAGGTTCTGCCAAAGTAGGGTGCATGTTTACCGTGTCAGCTTTTGGGTTAGACTTAATTGGTGATTCTTAGAGTGTCTAAGCCCAGAGGCAAGGAATGTTCATGGCAAGGTGTTGCGCATGTTCATTCATCAAGAGTTGCATATGATGCAATTGGCATGATGGCCTACCTAAATAGTCAAGATTGTGGGCGATCAGCCAAAGATGACTCATGACTTGATGAAATATGGATCCTGCCCACTAGAAGGTTGTACACTGCAATCTTTCGAATTGATGGTGAGGGCTATCAATTTGAATTAAAATAGTGGGAGCGATAATTAATTAAAGGCCTAATTTTATCATTAACTTTTCAAATCAATCAAACAAGTCAAAAAGATTTTTGGACTAAAAATTGCATATATTTCCTTTTGTACAATAAATGGTTGATCAACAATAATCACTTTTTGCGATCGGTCTTTGAGACAACAAATTAAATGGGAATAATTCCATGATTGGTTAGGATGATGAGAATTGTTCTCAATCAAAGAGTGAAAGCTCTAAGTCCTAGTTATACCAGAACCAGATGAACTCGATCCCACCACATCAATGGCTGAAAGTGTGCTTATGGAAGCATACCGAGGAAGACATTGATGAGGAGTGCTTGATGTTGTGTTCTCTAAATTGTGAGTTGCAGAGACAACATGAGACATATGATGTCTCCAAGACACTATCCAAGTATGTCATGACAGAAGGAGATCCAGTAAGGTATTCACACACTCAATATGATTGGGTATGTGGAAAACCTAACTAAGAAGGATTCTCTCTAAGCCAAGAGTTGGCTATTGGTATGATACTGCAAATGTTGCAAGAATCATACAAATCATGATAAGCTACAACATGAACAGCTTTGACAAGCATTGACAGAGTTGTTGGACATGTTGAGGATAGTAGAGGCAAAGATGAAGAAAGACAAACCATAATCTTTGATATGATCAAAGAAAATGTAATTCTTAAGGGCAAGGACAAGGGCAAAGCAAAGAAGTGTTCTGATGCTAGCCAGCAATCCAAGCCGTCTTCAGCCTCAAGGCACATGGGGAAAGGGTATATGAGGGAATTTTCCTCTATATCTGGAAGAATAAAAGAAAACGAAAGGAGGGGATGGAGATCTCCACCTAAGGTATCATGAAATGAACTGCTTCTTTATCTGAGGTATATGATACCAAGATATGGATCTATCATATATGATATGCAAGATCCGCAAAGAAGTGATGGCCTTTGTGAAAGGACCAAGAAAGAAGTACCCATCATTGGAGCAAGTGTTGTTGCCATAGATAGGAGTATCTTTCAGTTTATTTCAGCCTAAAGGGCACAAAATAGAGTTGAGAACTGATATTTCATATATTGCCAATAGATAGAAACGCTTTATTTTTTCATATTGTATGACAATGATGACAATTAATAAAGTTGATGTTTCAATATTAAAGATATGATCTTTGTGGCAACGCCTTGTTTATCTTGTGGTATTTGATATGCATAAGATAAAGTGATACCTAAAAGTTATAGATAACTCAAACAATCAAATTAGCATCAATCATGAGAAATTCATTTCTAGTTTCCATGTGATGGATAAATCTAGACTCTTTTGGTTAGAGAACCAGTAAGAGACATGAATATCTTGGACATGATTAATCAATCTTCACTAATGGTAGTGGGGGAATGATTATCCTATTAGGTATGATACATGTGATGTATTTACATACCTATTGGAACAAATGCTAATACTTCAAATGGTGTTTAGAGAAATACCAATATGAATATCTTGAAGTGTTCAAGATTATCATAGATGAAGTGCAAATTTGGTAGAGTGTTTATTCTTGATGAGATCAATGAATATAAAACACTTAGACCAAATGTTTGAGATCCTTATGAGTGATTATGATAGTGTATCATAGTGAACTCATGATTAAGGCATGGTGATGTCTAAATCAAGAAGGAATCATACTCTAATGAGTTAGAGAATGATTATCAAATAACTAAATTCTTCTTAATAAAAGAATACCCCACACTAATAAAAGAAATTAAGAATCACAAGGGTTGTGAATTCTTATATCCTTACACCTCAATTATCTATGGGATGAGTTGTTCATTTGATGAGTCAACTATCTAGATGAATATGAGGAACCGAATTTTGAGTTATGGTTTATGACCATTACATCCTAAATGAATTCCATGAAAACCATAAGGTATGACCTTGATGGTAGCACTCATTGGATGAAATCATAAGTGCAAATGAGTCTTAAGTGTTAAGACACATGGATAACATTTTGAGAAGGATGATGCTTGTTGATTGCAACTTAATGACTAAGACATTTGGCATATAGATACTAAAATTGCATTCCTATGAGGAATAAAACAAGGATGTGTACGTGACACAACCTATAAGGTTTATGAATCCACTAATGCAAATGAAGTCTATAAGTTACAATGGACTAATCAATGTGATTGATTGAGTACAAGCAACTCAAAATTGGATCTTTACTTTGATGATATAGTCAAAAGGGTTTGACTGATATGTCAAAGATAAAGAAGGGATCTGTGATTTAATGGGAGCATGTTCACATTCCACATGTTGATGTGAAATGGAAATGTTCTAGAATCGAAATCCAAAAAGTGGAAATTATTTTAAGGAAGATAGAGATGTTTCCTATGTGATAGGAATAGAGATCTATAGAGATAGTTCTCGAAAACCTCTTGACCTGAAAAAAGAGAGCATACATTGGCAATCTGTACTGAAGGGTTCAGTGTACACAGATTCAGTGGGAGAAAACTTGTCCATGTTACATGGAGTTAGTATCCCAAGGCCAAGTGTCCAATTCTTATGAATAATGGGAACACTAAGAATAGATATGGATCTATCATGTATGTAATCATCCCATTATCATGCATGTGTGGACATGGCAAGAATAAAATGCATTCATCATCTTATATGTAGGACATGACAATATGATGTGCTCATCTTGATAACTCGTATGTGGGACGTGACGAGTGGATGTCTGTCTACTTCCAGTAAGGGTTACTAGAAACCATAAGAACTTGATAAGTACTTGAGAATTACTAGTTATATGGTGATAAGGAAGAGTTCGATGTAAAGAGTTACATTGATGTGAACTTCTGAAAGGACAAAAAATTAATCGCAAAATATATATAGGATATATAAAAGTGAAAGTTTGTTGATAATTGGAAGTGTTCCAATAAAACCATTTAAAAGGAAATGTTGAGTATCCATGTGTTAGAGAACAACAGTGGATACTATATGGATCTGGAAGTTCATGAGATGAACTTATAGATATTCCACTCATTGATGACAAGTATGGAATCCTTGATCATGCAATGAGGCTAAAAGTTAGCAAAGGAATACTAGATCGCATATTACAGAAACTCCATCTCATACGTGTGACGTATAGTGAAGAGATGTGAGACATGCAATTTATACTGACTTTGGCAAGGTGTTGCCATAACTCACTATGTTGGCACAAGAGCTCAGTAACATGTGGGACATGTTTGAAGATCACTATGAATATGATTCAAGAGTGATTGGCTCGTAGTGCAAGTGGGAGTCTATTGGTATGTATGCCCTGAGAGCCAATCATGGGATGATTGGTGGGATACATTAAGATTGATTTTATAAACATCAAAGGCAAGCTTCCAATTCTTTCTAGTTCAGTCATATGAGATAGTGATAGAACATATTGAATGTCTAGAGAATGACATTACTCAATGACGTATGCTTTCAGGTTAAGGACCTGAACGATGAGATCATACGGATGCTAAGAGTTTGTACATTCTTGTTATGTCCCTAGTCGGATGTTGTTGTGGAAGGTAGATAGACAGCAATGACACACAAGACTAGATTGTGGTGTTGGTTGATGACAGAATCTCATTAGTCATGATAAAGAGATATCAAACCAAACACATAGGTACTTGTTAGAGAACAAGTGTACCGGACAGACCCACTGTGAGTTTGACACATGGAACCATGACATGGTAGTCACAGTCAGTACTCACAGTGATGGTGGTGAGTGTGATTCTTTGACCTGAAATCACTACACTCAACACATGTCGTTGGGCACACTTTGACATCATCAAACGCAATCCTGAAACATGGGTTGTTATAAAGGTGATGATTGGGTGGCTTTGACACATGGGGCTTTTGAGGGGTGAGTGATAGATATGGGATTTGTCCCTCCTGAGGGAGTTTGATATCCAAGGCCACTTAATGAGTAGGATTGAGATAGGCATGCGCACGCATGTGTGAATCAGTATGTGATATTGATGTCATACATATCTCATTCAATCTACTCTGAGATCAAGAAAGTGAATGAATGTTTATAGGATGACTGTTCCATGCCTCGAGTTCATTCGGGATATCAGTGACAAAGGAATTATACATTCACTGTAACACCATTCACGGATTATAGGATTGAAAGTTGTTCTCCAACTTTCTACTTTCACTTGGGTAGCACTGATGTGTGACTAGGCACTGCTCTTTTCTTGTGAAGTCATAAGTGTTATGGACTTTCACTGCCAACGTGAAATGGACCTGCAGGGTCACACACATAGGATTTAACCTGGAAGAGGAGTTTTGTCCAAAAACAATGTTTAGATTGATTACTAAAGGAGTTTAGTAGTTCAATTAAACACTCAATTAATTGATAGCTCAAAATCATAGTGTTCAAGGTGTTGGACTAATTGATTAGAGTATCAGATTGATTGAAACCGCAATTGACTGATTCTGCACAATCTGCACTCCCAACCGATCGGCTCATGAGATGAACTGATCGGTTCAGCTTGGTGAACCGATCGGCTCAGGTTGTGAGTCGATCGGCTCATGGATAGGGTGAACGATTGCTTCATGTGTCGAAACGATCGGTTCAACTGTTGCAACTGAGCTAGTTGGGAAAGTAAGATTGGTGAGAATTTTCCTTTCGTTTCACTTGCCCAATTTGATTGGGAAATAGGATTGGTATTCGATACCAATTAGAAACAAAAGAGGGAAAGTTGGTCGGGAACTGATCAGGACCACAAACCGATCGGTTCAGAAAGTGAACCGACCATTTCATGGGTCCCAACCGATCAGTTGAGTGTCAACTGACTGGCTCAGATCCCCAACTGACCATTTCAGAAATGAAACAATCGGTTCAGGTTGCGAGTTGGTTGTTTTTGTGGAAAATCTTGAACCCTTCTAATCCTGCTTTTAGTCCCGCATTGCCCGGGATGGAGAACCCTGTCCCATGACCCTCCTATATATAGGGGTATTGGGGGCTTCTCAAAGTACAACTCAGTGCAAACCAGTTGCTCTACAAAGTTGTCGTTCTCTCTGGTTTTGGTAACCAAGAGAGCCCGAGCAAGTGCTACCCGATAAGGGAGGTACAGCAAGGGAAAGACAAATGTAGTTGCGACTGGTGGCAGGAGAGTGTGTTGGAAACTAGTACGTTGATAGGAGGGTGCGACTCCTTCCAATTCCTTGTGGGACAAGGAGATTGGAGTTCCAGGTGGTCCGTGTGGACTACTTCAGAGGCGGGAGGTTTCTACCACTCGGAGGACAGCTGTCAATCCTGACAGTCCCGGTGAGACCAGGAGTCGTCAATCCCAGTGCAACCAGGAGCTGCACAGACACCGTCCAAGACCGGATGTGAAGACCGCACAAGCCGCGAGGTATTGTCGCCGAGCAAGCCTCGGGACAAGGTATGATTCCACAAACCATCACTTCCTATTGTATAGACGTTGACGCGTTTCCTTGTTCTGGGTTTTGGGGAGGAAAATTTTTGTTTCCGCTGCCTTCTCTGCCTCCCCTAAAACCCAACAGTATGAGCTATGATGTTTCTTTTATTAAAGTTGTTAATGAGCCATAATATGCCTTGTTGCCTTCAAAGAGGTAACAAGAGGTGAAATGAGCTTTGTGAGTTATGTAGAATGCTTGTGTAGCAAGAATAATGATTACCTCGGTCAGATGACCTGAAGGTATTAAGTTACCTATTAAGTGGTAACAAGTATTCTATGATGAACTAAAGGTTTGAATACCCATATTCTATAATCATGGTGATGAACTTGTTAAGAAATGGAAATGTACCTGATGAGATGAGGGATTAAGATCCCAATACTTTGTTAAAAGAGTATGGCTATAGGCCATGACTCCACAAAACAATGTCAGGCATTAGCTATGTGATCTAAGCCTGAAGAGAGTATACGTTGTGGCTATAACTATATATTGAAGACTTCAATATACCCTGGCAAGCTAATTGCAGTTTGACACATGATGTGTAAAATATAATCAGCTGTGTAGTGCATTTGCATAAAGTTGAAATACGAGAAACATTGGTTGATATTATCTTGCATAGTATAGCAGATAAATGTTATACATGTTCTTAATATTCCTTATTGAATAAGTGACATGTTTCTATATCAGGTTATAGCTGCAATGCTTTAGATAAGAATAATGTTCTAAATCTGTTAGATAATGAAATAATTGTTGTTTCACAATTATGATTCCTCTATTCAGATTTATCTTATTAAACTGCAATAATAATGTTTCTGGCGGAGAGTTATATCTCTCGTTGGGGCAATTTACAATTGTCTCACCCCCGTGGGAACCACATTTTTAGGTGGATGCAGATGAGGAGGCAGGAATCCTTCAGTAGGTGAAGGACAGCAACAGCAACAGCAGGGATAATAGTGAATTCTCAGGTGGAGACACTGGCTGATATGCATTGTATAAATGTACATAAAGTCCTATGTGTCATCTCTGTACTCTCAGGTCCTCGGAGTCTGTAGTTAGTTTTAATGAATCGATCTGATATTTTGGCTTGATGCCTCAATTTTCTTATGATGTTTGTATACAGTTTAACAGAACAGTTGATGTTGTAATCTTTGAGATGAGATAATCCAAGACATGTACCATTAAACTAGAATGTAAATGTGTTACTTTGGTTCTATGTGAAAGAGTTTTCCTTTTTTGGATCTCTTGGTAAAAATGTTTTAATTTTTAGTGATTTTCCGTAATCCGCTACTAATGAACGCTTTTGTTTAAGTAAATCATGTTTTTGTGATTGGTGTGTCACAATTTAGTGGTATCAGAGCTCTAGGTTCACTGAGTCTACAGAGACATAGGATTAAGATTGTTGAGTATGTTCTAAGTGTCTTCCAGTTTATCTGATAGTATCTTCTGCTCACATAGGAGAAGAAGAACTTGAAGATGTCTGGACCACATGAACAACATGCTGTGAAAAGCAGCATAGCTGCACCAGGAGGAGGTGCAAGGGATCAAGCTAGGGAGGAGCCAGTACCTAAACATCCCCAGTTTGACCCAGCTATGATAGAAAATTCAGCCTTCCATACCTTGTTCGGCCAGTTTATGGCAACTATGACACACATGGTTGATAGGATGCCACCACCTGCACCTAGGGCACCATCCCACCATGAGGGATATGGAGCCGGTAAGACTTTTGAGAGACTTCGCTGGGTTGGAGCCATAGATTATGCTGGTATAGCTGATCCAGCAGATGCTGATTTATGGTTGATGGAGCTGGAGAAGGCTTTCAGGATCCTTGATATTCCTGAAGTTGAGAAGGTAATACATGCAGTGTACCTCCTAAAAGGGAGTGCTGGTCACTGGTGGATTATAGAAGAAGATAAGAGACCAGGTGAAGAAATTGGATGGGAGGTATTCCGACGAATATTTGTTAGTAGATATTTTCCTAAGATGTATCTAGATGAGAAGATCTCTCAATTTGAGAGGATCAAATAAGGACAGATGAACGTTAGCGAGTATGAAGCTAAGTTCATGGAGCTTTTACAACTTTGTCTGCATATTGTAGTTAATGATGAGGAAAGAATTTAGCATTTTGAGAAGGGATTGAACGCTGAACTGACCACTCATGTGTCCGCTTTAGAGAAAAGGGAGAGGTTTTCCACTTTTGTGGAGTCGGTAAGGAGGATAGAAAGGTCAAAAATCGAGAAATGACAGACCAGTGGTAAGAAGGTGTACACCCAGTTTCAAGGGCAAAGATCCGAAATTTTTAAGAAGTTGAGATTTTCTGCATCAGCAGCACCATCGATATTCAATACCCAGACGCAATGGACGTCAAGTAAGGGTAGGGACCGTAGTATTGCTCCAAGTAGAGCCCACGGCATAGCATCAACATCGGTGACTGGATCTCACAGACCCTATCTTGTGACCAGGATCTATTACCAATTTAGACAATCAGGACATCTAGCAAAGGATTGTCCAGATGGGAATTCAATGGTGACTCTACCTCCAAGGCAGAGTCAGCAAGGCTCACAAAGGAGGCAATTTTATAGTAACAATAGGGGACGTGGACAACCATCCCAAGATGGTTCATCAACACCTAACAGTTAAGCACAGGGTCAACAACAAACAACTACGAGGTTCTATGCAATGAATCAATCTGATGCAATAGTCAACCCTCGGGTTGTGACAGGTCAGATGAAATAGATTCATTCTAATATTTCATTTCATGATTCTATATGTTAATAATAAGAAAGTAGTTGTTTTTGAACTTCCCTTGACTAGTCCTATAAGGACATAAGGAAGATGAGAATTTACATTTTACTCAGTATTCCTTAAAATGCTTTATAATCTCTCTTATCTCTGTGATAAAAGATGAAGATATAGAAGTGATGCCTGAAGAAAATCTAGGAATGAAAAAGCATGTGTGTATAATGATATGAAAAGTGAGGAATATGATAGTAAATAAAGTGCATACTACCTAATCTCAATATTTGTATACCTTGGCCAGGTATATGATTATTGGAGATAGGGCAAGTATGTAACTCCTAGATTGTTATCTTTCTGATTACTCTGATCAAGTAGTCATTCTGAAACAATCTAGTGAGTATAATGAAACCAAATAGGAATTGATGAGTGAACTTTCCCAAATAATATAGGGATTGCTAAAGTGAACTTTCCCAATTACATAGGAATTGATAAGTGAACTTTCCCAAATAATATAGGGGTTGCTAAAGTGAACTTTCCCAATTACATAGGAATTGCTGAGTGAACTTTCCCAAATAATATAGGAATTGCTAAAGTGAACTTTCCCAATTACATAGGAATTGCTGAGTGAACTTTCCCAAATAATATAGGGATTGCTAAAGTGAACTTTCTCAATTACATAGGAATTGCTAAGTGAACTTTCCCAAATAATATAGGGATTGCTAAAGTGAACTTTCCCAATTACATAGGAATTGTTGAGTGAACTTTCCCAAATAATATAAGGAATTGCTAAGTGAACTTTTCCAATAACATAGAGATTGTTGAGTGAACTTTCTCCAAATAATATAGGGATTGCTAAGTGAACTTTCCCAATAATAAAGGAATTGCTAAGTGAACTTTCCCAATTACATAAGGATTGCTAAATGAACTTTCCCAATTACATAAGGATTGTTGAGTGAACTTTCCCAATTACATAAGGATTTCTAAGTGAACTTTCCCAATTACATAGAGAAATGCTAAGTGAACTCTTCCAACCACATAGGGTTTGCTAAGTGAACTTTCCCAAATAAATAAAGGATTGCTAAGTGAATTACCTCTGTTAAATATATATGTTTCCCCTTTTGATGAACAACCTTGGGTAATTATAGGGGTATGTTCCTTTATGTTTCTTCCTTTCATTAACATGACAATCAAGTAAGTAGTATGACATTTGATGTACATGGATTAGAAATAATCCGTTGATGGATACTTAGAAAAGTATCCGTTTGCTTTGGACTTTGGTTCCAAGATAATGATATATGGAACAAGCAATGTCCTAAAATAAAAGAAATACCTTGTGCATGTGTAACCTTGGCGGTAACAATAGAGAAATGAATATGATAAGTATGATACGTGTTCTCAACACATATGATGAATACCAAAGTAAGGATTCTAGCATCTAAGAAATAATAGATGATTTATGTTGGTTACCTATATTGGCCAACTATAAAATCAATCTATTTACATAAAATAATATGGACATCATTTGTTAGGGGTTTATGCTCTACATAAACATAAACATTGATAAGGTTGAAATAATGGATGGAACAATTGTAATTGGTGGAAAAGTTTATCAAGTTAAAAGTATCTCCTTAGAATAACCCTTTGTGGAAGAAACTTTGTGAGGATTACAGATCTATGGTATCTCCATGACATTAAGATGTTATGTGAAGACTTGATGGTATAATAAATGAATAAAATATATCTCTCCTTTTCCTAGGATTTCGGGGACGAAATCCTTGTTAGGGGTTTATAATTTGTAACATCTCTGACTTGGGTTATGCTTAAACCTAGATGTTTTACTTAATAAAGTTGATTATATTCTTTCTCTTATCTCTTGAAAATTAATTAAGGCTCAAGAGGAACTTATATTTCAATTTTAGTCCTTTTTGAATAATGTTGAAATAATTTTTTACTTGTTTTGGGATAAAGTGAAAATTACCCAAGTTGAGGGGTTAAATTGAAAATATTACATGGTGAAATGTTCCTCTAGTATTTAAGCATCATAGGAATGAGAATGATGCAGAGGTATGGCTTGTAGGGGCCTGAATAACAAGAAAGAGCTTGTTGAGCAATGTTTTTGCATTAAAACCTAGTTTTGGTGTAATGTGCAATTTACCTAAAACCTAGGGTTCAATATGCAAAATTCCACTTCAAGAGGGTCCTTCATGATTCTTGGAATCATGTAGAGAAAATAATTTCAGAGGGGCACCTCATTTGAATCATTTTGAAAGAGAGAGAATCTTGATATTAAAATAATCAAGATTTAAGCATAATTGGAACTTTACTTAAAATTAATGCAAAAATAAATATGTTAATCGAAGTGACCTTCAACCAAAATGGTAATTGTCGAAATTATATAAGGTTTGAAGATATCCAAGTGAGTGGAGAACCCACTCACATTAGTTAAATCAAAAGTAATATCCACTAAAAATGGGATATTAGTATTATATGATTTAAGGTGCTTAATTTGCTTTTCCTTAATTCATGCATAATGAAGAGGAATTAGAAGGAGGGGAAGATTTCTTTGAATGAAATGAATTTATGGGGGAGAAGTGGCACCAATTTTGGAATTAAAAGGATTTTATAAAATATTTTCTCTCTCATTGAATTTCTTATAAAAACACCTTTTACAACTCAATTGAGAGGATTTTTCGAAACCACTTCCACTCTTTGCTTGCAAAACGACCAAGGGAGATTTGGAGGATCAGGAGGACGACCCCCCAACCTGGTGGTAAGCTCCATGACCTATTTTCACCTTGATTCCATGGTAGAAATTGAAAATCGATGCATGATTTCTTCTTATCTCCATTCCATCTTCAATTCTAGCCATTCCTTTTCACTCAAAGCTTAAGGACGAGCTTGGGATAGTGAAGGTGTTGCTTTAACCATTAAAGACGTGGAGGTTGAAGCTTTGAAGCTCAATTTAAGGTGGGTTATATAACTTGAACCCTTGAACTTTGTTATTGATTCCATATCTTTATCAATTGTTGATTTCATCTTTATTCCCGAAATTTTATTTGATTGATTGATGTAATCACCATGAAAATCACAGCAAGCTTCATGGGTTTATAGCTTTATGATGATTACATCATAATAAGCACACACCTCCACAAATATCTATTGCAAACGGTTTCATAATTTTGGTCTTAATCAGTTTCACTAACCAAACGGTTTGCAAACCGTTTGGAGATTTGGGTTCCAAACCGTTTGGAGTGGTTGACCGAATGGAGGGGGTTGACCATTTGAGTGGGGTTTCTTATGTGTTGAATAATGATCTAATAGATTTAATTGATTGGTTTCTAAAGGCTCTATGATTGGATAATCTACCAATTGCAAACCTTAATCGGGTTGAGTGCTGAAATTCTCAATTGATTGATTTAATCTTTGGGTTGACTAACCCAAATGGTCTCCAGACCATTTGGAGGTCACCCAAATGGTCTCAAGACCGTTTGGAGGTCAACCAAGACTGTTCGGAAGTCTATGATGAAGTATGATTGTATGGTTGACGATCTAGTGATATTAAATTGAAATACAATCAATAGCTAAATTGATGATTGATTCAATGATGCAAACCCTAATTGATTTTCACAAATTTCAATAAAGGTTTGAGTCAAACGGTCTCAAGACCATTTGGAGGTCATACAAACGACCTCAAGACCATTTGAGGTCAGGTCATATCATGGTTTGATGATGATCCAATGATTTCAATTGAACTAGTTCCACAATATCAACCATTGATGGTTCCTCGATTTCAAAACCCTAATTGATGGTTTCTTGATTATAAACCCTAGTTCAATTGGGTTCAAAACCCTAATTTAAGGTCCAATTGAAGGGTGATTCAATGGTTCAATTGAAGAATAAATTAGTAGTTCAATTGATAGATGGTTTAATGATTGAAACCCTGAATTGATAAAGTGATGGAAGACCTTTTTGGTCCATTCGGTTTTGAGAGAGTTTGGACCAAACGGTCTTAAGACCGTTTGAGTCCAAACGGTCTCAAGACCGTTTGGGATCAAATAATCTCAAGACCATTTGAGACCAAACGGTCTCAAACCGTTTGGAGACCCAAGTGGTTTCAAGTGTAAATTGTCCATACAGTTTCATTATTGTTTTGCTTAAACGGTTTCAAACCATTCAAGGTCTGAATGACCAAGACTGTTTGGGGTCTAAGTGACCAAGACTATTTGAGGTTCAAATTGGTCAAACCAATTGGACACCTAATATGATTAAAGGTCAGTTAGCTACTTGATTAATAATGAGGTAGTCCAAAGGTGATTATAATGGTTAACCCTAACTGTGTGTATTTAAATGAAGAGCTGGCCTAGATCAATCTTGGAGTACTTAACATCCTAGAGAGGATGAGAGAGAGGAATGCTTATATAATTAAGCCCTAATCCTCTCATTATGAATAAAATATGTAATTAGGGTTTGATCCATAATAATGAGATCATGAAACTCTAGTACAGGGTAATGCTATGTGAAGCCCTAACACTGGGTGATGTGATGTGAAACTCTAATTTCAGGTAATGCTATGTGAAACCCTGATATAGAAGGATGTTATGAGAAACCCAAATGTGGAAAGATGTTATGTGAACCCTATTCCTAATAATGGAATAGTAACTAATATATTGATAAGTGAAATACCTAAAGAGGTTGATAATGGAAATCTTTATATTAATAGTTCCTAACTCAAAGATGAGTCCATAAGTGACTTATGACCAATACATTACATGATAAATGTGATGAGTTGATGCATAAAGTATTAGGATGGGAAATACCCTAATACAAACTAAGTGGATGAATTCAAGTAAGATAAAGGTGAGGAGAGAAGTGATACATCAAGACATGATAGATATCACATTCAGCACCTTAAGATTTATACACCTTGATGTATTTTAAATCCAATATATTTGGATGAGTGACACATGAAGTGTGTCATGACAATTGTTATATTATGAAGTAATGCACTTTGATGAGTGTAGGCTAACATACCTAAAGAAAAGGTTAAGCCAAGTTAATAAAGTATGATGTAATCATATTCTGGTAAAGATGAGAGAGAAACTCATACTTTGTGTTGATAATTCATTTAATGATGAATGGTGAGAATAAATAAATATGATTGAATACTTATGTTATCAATATTGGCTCCTAGCTATGTGAAGAAATGAAATAGGACTTGATCATTAATAATATGATCATGAGAACCTAAATGGTTATTTATGGAAAAACCTAATGGAGGGTGATGATATGCAAGAGAAATCCTAACCCTAAAAGGGAATAATGGTATTACTTAGTGTTGCATGGTGCTGATATGAAAACATTATAACTGTTATCATGAAGTACTAACCATGCAAGTATCATGAGAAGATAAACATATCCAGGTATAAGCTATGATGTTTCTTTTATTAAAATTGTTAATGAGCCATAATATGCCTTGTTGCCTTCAAAGAGGTAACAAGAGGTGAAATGAGCTTTGTGAGTTATGTAGAATGCCTGTGTAGCAAGAATAATGATTACCTCAGTCAGATGACGTGAAGGTATTAAGTTGCATGTTAAGTGGTAACAAGTATTCTATGATGAACTAAAGGTTTGAATACCCATATTCTATAATCATGGTGATGAACTTGTTAAGAAATGGAAATGTACCTGATGAGATGAGGGATTAAAATCTCAATACTTTGTTAAAAGAGTATGGCTATAGGCCATTACTCCACAAAACAATGACAAGCATTAGCTATGTGATCTAAGCCTAAAGAGAGTATATGATGCAGCTATAACTATATAGTGAAGACGTCAATATACCCTGGCAAGCTAATTGCAGTTTGACACATGATGTGTAAAATATAATGAGTCGTGTAGTGTATTTGCATAAAGTTGAAATACGAGAAACATTGTTTGATAATATCCTGCTTAGTATAGCAGATAAATGTTATACATGTTCTTCATATTCCTTATTGGATAAGTGACATGCTACTCTATCAGGTTATAGCAGCAATGCTTTAGATAAGAATAATGTTCTAAATCTGTTAGACAATGAAATAACTGTTGTTTAACAATTACGATTCCTCTGTTTAGATTTATCTTATTAAACTGCAATAATAATGTTTCTGGCGTAGAGATATATCTCTCGTTGGGGCAATTTACAATTGTCTCACCCCCGTGGGAACCACATTTTTAGGTGGACGTGGACTAGGAGGCAGGAATCCTTCAGTAGGTGAAGGACAACAACAGCAGCAGCAGGGACAGCTGTGAATTCTCAGGTGGAGACAATGGCAAATATGCCTTGTATAGATGTACATAGAGTCCTATGTGTCATTTCTATACTCTCAGGTCCTCGGAGTCCGTAGTTGGTTTTAATGAATCGATCTGAGATTTTGGCTTGATGCCTCAATGTTCTTATGTTGTCTGTATACAGTTTAACATAACAGTTGATGTTGCAATCTTTGAGATGAGATAATCCAAGACATGTACCTTTAAACCAGAATGTAAATGTGTTACTTTGGTTCTATGTGAAAGATTTTTCCTTTATTGGATCTCTTGGTAAAAAGGTTTTAATTTTTAGTGATTTTCCATAATCCACTGCTAACGAACGCTTTCGCTTAAGTAAATCAAGTTTTTGTGATCAGTGTGTCACAAGAAAAATCTTCAACTTCCAACAGTTTATAATTTTCAGACAAAATCCCAACCTTCGATTTCTTCTAGGAACATAAGGCATTTCTAGTTCTTATCAGATTCTCACATAATCTAAACGTAGAATTCCCTATGACTTCATTTGTATAGACATTGTTAGTTTCATATTGAAAACCAAAAAGAGTAGTATAAGCATTTATATAACAAAAAGGAGTTTTCCTCTTATACTTTGAGCTGTCTAGATATATAGACAAAATATTATGATCTTTGTGATTCGAACAGTTGATTTCCCCAAACATTAGGATAAGAATCAATGAAATGACTATTATATAAGACTCTATCTATCTTTGACATAACAAGTTTGTTTCCTTCCTTCTTGCTATCCTATGTGAAATGAGCCACCACCATACTGAGTTCAAAAAGATGATTATTATTGAAAAACATTTAAAATTGAGTCATTACAGTAGACAAAACTGACATACCTCTCTGACAACAACCTTAATTCATTAAAATCACTAATCACAATCCAAGGACCATTCTTATTCTTATATGACATGCCATCTTATAAAACAACCAGCTTATATACAGGGTTATGACCATAAATGGCACTCAAAATAAAAGACTTCCCATCACATGTTGCTTCACACAAAGCAAATTGATCCCCTTCATCAATTTTGTTAATGATGATATCAGTAGAACACCACATAATAATAACTCTCCTAAGAGTGTGGTAAGAGTAATTAGAAACCTAGGATGCACCAAGCCAAGTGATATTCATATCTTTTTACATTTTGTTTTTTCTAACTTTCGTTTCCAACATATAAGCACCGGAAATGTTATTAATAGAAATATTATCATGAACAGTTTTTTGTCTACCCAACTTATTAAAACCCCTCATGTTCTAAGATAAGATATAAATAGGACTAATAATTGGGATTAAAAATGGTAGAGTTTTCATTTATAGAAGTATTAAGAAGTTATCTATCATCAACCATCTCATTACCCTCCAAAAATTCAAGGGTTCTAAAGTTGTTGGGTGATATTGGAATTCCAACTACTTATGTTGAGGAACTTTAGAAAATTCCTAAATGGAGATATGAATTTCTTCCCCTTGTTGCTCCAACCTTTCTTAGATGAAAGGGTTTCAACAAAAACTCCTTTATTAGTAGCCAAAGGAGTTTGAGGACTAAATATTTTTCTGCATACTCTCATTCACACCAACTTGCAACTGAGTCAATCATACAGTACACTTGACCTTCAATAGAAGGATAGTCATAAAATTTTTAGCATCACTTGTGTTCTTTACAACCAAACTTGCTTACCACTAGTTTTCTTCAACATCAGACTAGTACATTCACCCTACTTGTTCCCAATAGTTCTTCATTCTTTACAACACAACGGATACTACTCATATTCAATCCTTACAATATCTTTCATATCATCATCACTCACTAGATTGACTTCATTTGGGAACATCAATGATGTCAAAACTTGATCTTGAATCTTGCAAACTCAAGCCTCTTGAAGTTTTGAGTGAGTAGATTTGGTCATGATCGAGTACCAATGGAACTCCCAATAAGACTAAACACCTCTTCATCCCAAAGCTCCAATGACAAATCAGGGATTCTAACCCAAACTAGGACCTCTGTCAGCTTAAGATTTTCTAAAGGCTCTCCTCTCTTCCACTTCTTCAATATGAGTGGCTTCTTGGCTACTAATCACAGTCCTTGCTCCAAGGCAAACCTAATATCCTCATGTTCTATGAATTGAATAATTAAAAAAAGCATTACCCCTTGAAAGAATCTCAAAATTGTCTTTAGTCTTCCAATCAATGAAAGATACTGATGCAAAGTCACCCAATGTAGTATTAACCCAATGGCATAACATGCCACTGAGTTACTACACCTCGAGATATTCCTTTCAGCAATAGGCTTGAATACTCAAATGCTCCATTGACTAGTTCCAAGTATCTGCTCTAGAGTACCATTTCATAGGAATCTGGCCGTTTGAACAAATTCATCCTATTTCTAGTCTCCTTAGTAACATGGAAGTCTTGAGACCCACGATGGACAGGTGGACCTGAATTGGGTTTTTTTAATAGAAGGATGACCATTCCCAGCAACAATTTGCACATAAACTTTGGTAGGCAACTTGTCGGTGTCGCTAAAATAAGTAAATGATGAATGCATATCATATCTCAAAATAAGTAAATGACGAATTTGTATTAATCTTAGTTGTAGTTGCATACTTAGATTAGTTTAGAACTTCATTTATTCATTTTACCATTGACTTAGATTAAATTATATTTTACTATTTTTCCTATTTTCTTGTGTTTTAATGGCAATTACTTGTTCTTCTTATTAAAAACAACTCCCAAAGAACATGAAGCATGCTATAGATCATTCATGTTGACTCACTAGAGGATGTATGTGACCGTCACTCCTCGACTCGAACCTATGAAAAGTGATGATTCTAAGTGTACGACATTGTCTATAGCACCCCAAGACACCAACCAACTGACTCGATTCCCCAGTTAAATGGCTGAAGGGGGTCTTCATCAGAAATCCATGTAGCTAGTGAGATACTGGATTCATCCCTTGATCCTATTCTCTGACAATGACAAGTATCTACAAAAAGTTTGTAGGGTTCTCACTCGGTCCTTTGAAACCCCCATTCGATCAACTGGGTCCCCTCTTTAGAAGGAAATCTATAGTTGAGATGTTTAGTTCACTCCTTGAGCCTATAGACCCACACATGTAGAAGGGCAAAGATGGAACTCATCTGGCCAGATGACTTTCTTAGTTGACTGACTGAAAAGCATAGTAGGTCAATGAAACAATCCCACATTTTATAGCCTAACTATGAATCGAGTGATTCAAACACCACTAGATGTGTAGTTCAATTATTTGCAAAATGAACATATTTAGGGACATAGCTAGTTGATCAAAGCAAGCCAAGATTCATTCAACTGGGAATCGATATTTTCCATGCTACAAGTGAGAGGGTGGTCTCACTCTATGATTCATTCATCTTATCGATGTTAGTATGAAACTTTAGCAGCTAGTAAATCCTCTCATTCCTTGATTCGGTTTGCTTGGCTTTAGGATGTGTACAATACTAACTCTAGGTGATTAACTGGCCACCAAGAAAATCAACTTGTTTTTCTATCAAGATAGAATCAACACTTCTACAACCACTGCCTGAAGGGTCTTACAACTTAATTATAAAGTTAAAATGTGACCTAATATTTAGGCATTTTCCCCTCTATTGTTCAGAGCATATATGACCTATCCCAAAAGAAAGAGAATATCAAAAAGAAAGGAAGCTTTGATAAAGGTGAAAAGCTTATGCTAGAATCCTAGTCACTGAGTGACTAAAGATCATCTAATGCAAACCATGGCCTCTACATTCTTCCTACACCTGTGATGATCTCCTTTCTCCCTTCTCTCAATTGTGCTGCTCATTGCACCATGAGCATGTAGTCTCCTTGTTAGAGTACTCAATGTACCCATGTACATGTATTCTATGAATTTACCTATCTATTTATTTGTAACATCCCTGACCTGGGTTATGAGTTAACCCTAGGTGTTTTGCCTAAATATGTGAATAAATCTTTGTAATTAACTCTGAGCATGTAATTAAGTTTCTCAGAAACATATATTTCAGTATTTGCTCATTTTTATTTAAAGTTGTAGCATTGTTTTGATATACAGGGACCTATGTGCAATTTACCCAGTTAAAAGGGTTAGCTTGCAATTTGCACATGATGAGATGTTCCTCTGATGTTGAGACATCATGAGAAATCTTTTTAGCAAAGTTTGAGGGATTTCCCAAGCTAGGGCACCAAGGTGCAGCTGTGGAAGCAATCCCGGTGCTTGAAAACCCTAATTTGGGATAAAATGCAATTTACCCAAATTAAGGGATACAAATTGTGAAGTATGTCATCTAATGTATCTTTTTAGACTCTTGCCATCATTAAGAGAAGAAATGATGAGGAAGTCACCTCAATTGAATTATCAAGTTATGAGATATGCCTTGTGATTGAATAATCAGGGGTATATGTGTAATATCTCTTTATGTATGTACCTCATTATTAGCTTGCTCTCCTTTACCTTCTTTTCCTAAGACCTTAAGAGAAGGTTTGTCCTTAGAATAAAGAGGAAGGGACGATCAAGTAAAGAAGGAGGGACCTAGTTGGAATTATGGACAACTTATGAACTAATGTTGAAAATCCTATCCCATGTATATAAGCTCTCCTTCCCTTAGTTGCAAGGGAACTTAACCTTCGTTCCCTTACTGTTTCATTTCACCAAAGACGACCAAGGACTGCCTTGGAGCTAAGGAGGACGACCAAGGGGTGCAAGGTAGGTTTAAACCCCTCTTCTTGCCTAATTCCATGGTTAGAACTCGAATTCAAGGTGAGCTTCATGGCTAACTCTCGAAATCCTATCTTTCTAGCCACCTTTCCTTGACCTTCCTTGGAGTTTTCACCTTTGCCGACCTGTAACGACTCAAGGACGCCATTATAGCTTGGAGCTTGAAAGCTTGGAGCTCAAGAAGCAAGCTTTAGGCGGGTTTTATAACTCTAAACCCATGCTTTACTATGTGCATCTTTATATGCGGTTGGATGATAGCTCTTAGTGTTTCCCTACTTTTCCCTGCTATTTGCAAGATAATCCATGGGATATTCGTACTGTTCTTGAGCTAGGAGATGAAGGCGTGATTTCCAAGAAAAACCCACCGCTTTTCACTCCCTTAAACGGTCTCACCATTTTGCTCTCTCGGTCTCAAGACCGCGAGGTGAGCAAACGGTCTCGAGACCGCGACAGGGAAAACAGTCTCCAAGACCGTTTGGACCCTTTAACGGGCGTGGACCGTATAAGAAACCTGTTCCTAATTATATAGGCTAATTACCCTCAAAATTGGGGAGGCTAAATCCAAGGGAATCGGGATATATGACCTTTTTAAGTAACAACTTTATTTGAATTTATTCCTGATTTTCAAACGGTCTGAAATTGCCTTTTTAGGCAAACGGTCTCAAGACCGTGTAAGGTCGTTGACTAGGCGTTGACCGTATGAGATTACTGTTCAAAATAAAGTTAATTAACAACTCACCAAGTTTGATGATCTAATTCCAAACGGGCTAAGAGTTGAAGGGTGAATACTAGGGCTAACCCTAGATGAAATCAGTACTGAAATTATGGTGACCTAATTAGGGTTTTTAGGGTTGATTGACCTAAACGGTCTCAAGACCGTTTAGGGGTTACCCAAACGGTCTCAAGACCGCGAGGGCAATCAACCATGACCGTTTGGAGGTCTGGGGTCAAGAATAGTTGACCAATTGAAGGTATAATTACACCAAATTACTTTGCAATTAAATATTGATATGATCATCAACTCAATGGGTCAAACCTTGATGAATTTGCACTAGAATCCAAAATTGGATGGGCAAACGGTCTCAAGACCGTTTGGAACTCATACAAACGGTCTCAAGACCGAGAGGACAATCACCCAAGACCGTTTGAAGGTCTAGGGTTAAGTAAATTGACCAATTGAGGACCTATTTGCAAATAAGTTATCAATTTAATCATAATGTTGTTTTGTAGATCAATCATGGTTCAACCCCTATCAAATCACCTTGGACTTTGATGAAATCTTGGGCAAATGGTCTCAAGGCCATGTGGGGTCCACCCACATGATCTCAAGACCGTTTGTGCCAAGTTTGGGCCCATTTGTAGCTCAAATGAAGGGTTCAACCTTGTGTTGGGTCACATTGTTGAGTGTTGATGGGTGAACATTGACAGACCCTAATTGAATCGACTTCAACCCTAATTGGTCAACCCTTGAGGGTCAATTGAATGACCAAGTGGTCAAGCATAATTTTAATTGACCCAATTCATAAGTGGTCATCATAGTTTTGACCTTTTGAGGGCTTCAACATGAGTTGACATTATCGGGTGTATCATTGAATCTTGTTGATGGACCAAGTGGTTGAGACCATGTGAGCTCGCGGTCTCAAGGTCGAGAGGAGGCTCGCGGTCTCAAGGTCGTGAGGAGGCTCACAGTTTCAAGGTCGTGAGAGGGCTCACGGTCTCAAGACCGCGAGGGGCCTCGCGGTCATGGGGTCAAGGAAGGGCAAACGGTCAACATCTCTTCGCGGTCTCAACATTAATTTGATCTTCGCGGTCTTGAACCACTTGAAGGGTTCGCGGTCTTGAAGCCTAAGGAGGCTCGCGGTCTTGAAGATAGAAGAGGGCTCGCGGTCTTGGAAAGTCAAAGTGGGCAAACGGTCAACACTTTCAAACAATCTCAATCCGATTGAAGGTTGATAATTGAAATCAATTAATGTGATTCAAGGTTGACTTTATTCAATCAATTGATGATATAAATGGTCCAATGTTGACCTAATTGAACCCTAATGTTAATCTAGGGTATTAAGGGGTTAATTGACTAAGGTTTTGACCATGATGATGATCAATGGGGTGAATTACCAAAACACCCCTGAAGGGTAAATTAAGTAATACCTTGATCAAATCAAACCCTAATCACATGATAGTGATGTTTTGGGCTATGTTAACCTATGATGACTTAATCCGACCTGATCTAGAGTGATATTGACATCACCTAACCTTATGATGAGAGAGAAAGTACTTCTAGAGAGAGAAAGTACCCTTTTTAGGTGAAAATTCAATTAAAGCATCTCCAATGCACAGGAATGAGCATAATTAGGGTATGATCCACCTGTGTGAGATCATAGAAACCCTAATTATGATAAATGATGAACCTTTAACTAATCCAAGAGCATCAATGAAGATGTTACTCATACAGGATGATGTTATGAGTTTAATTCACCTTGATGTGAATAGTAAACCCTAATTCAAGGGTAATGACATGTAATGTGAATAGTAAACCCTAATTCAAGGGTAATGACATGTAATGTGAATAGTAAACCCTAATTCAAGGGAAATGGCATGCTTTTGAGTATTAAACTCTATTTGATTTGAATTAAAGATTTAACTCTTATGACAAGAGTAGGAAGTACATTCCTTATTGTTGTATTACCTTTATCAAATGTATTAACCATGCAGGTTCTGATATGAAGGTAATCATATCCAGGTATGGATGTTGATGTTATATTCATTAAAGGCATGTTGTTAGCCTTATGAATAAGTAAAGTAATCTGATGCCTTGCCAGTGGCATCCTATGCTGATAATGGTCTATGAGAGCCATGAATACCATCAATGTCATGCCTTAAAGATGACTTGTGATGAGGATAATGAGAAATGATGATTGATATGAGTTAGGCATGTTACATTTAGTATTCTTCTTTTATAGCTGCTATGCTATTGTTATTGTTGAAAAACAATGTATGCTGTTAAAGAATACTGAATGTACCTAACTAATCAAGTATAATGTAGAGCCCTGATCATAGATCCATCATTGTCAGAAATTAAGTGATGGTGAAACAGGTTTTCCTCAGGGAACTCCTGGAGCACATACTTTTGAGTATGTGGGGTACATGGATGTGTAGAACCTTACATCCTAGTGTAGGAAAGTGATGTAGATGTGTAATCCATCCATCCTTCACTATAGTTTCATACCGTATCAGTGGTAGGTAAACATGAAACCTCCTGATGACGAAGAAAGCACAGATATCCGTATCAGTGGTAGGTAAATATGAAACCTCCTGATGACGAAGAGAGTACAGAACGCCACTGTTACTCTAGAATAGCGAAGGACCAGTTTACCCTGGTGAGCTATATTAAGTAGAGACACTAGATGTCCTACAAGTGATCCTCTTACTGACTGAGGAAGGAGAAGGTCATGAGAATCCGGCTCTCTTAATGACCTATGTATGATACTGATGTGACTTCTCAGCGATCAGTTGGAGTATGAGTGGTAAGCCTCATCTCCACAGGGCATAATGTTGTTTGTAAAACATAATCAACCATGTAGTATAACTTGTTAGAGATGACTCCAAGTTAGTTGATTGATGTTACATTGCAATAATGTTTATATTCTCCATATCTCCTAAATGGTTGAGATCTTGTTATACCTGCAACTGTTATAGAATGCTTTAAAGGCTTTATTGTTTAAGATATTCTTTGATGTTATAATAAAGCTTCTGGCGAAGAGTTATAACTCTCGCTGGGACAATTATGTATAATTGTCTCACCCCATAGACTTCAACTTTTTAGGTGGACGTCGGAGACGAAGGAACCAGCCTACAGGTGATCAGTCTCAGCAGCAGCATCAGGGGCAGCAGTAATCTCAGGTGGAGATTGTCCTGCCATATGGTGTAGTTAGAGTCAGTCCTATGTGTCCTCTGTACTCTCAGGTCTTGGAGTCTTTTGTATCTTGATGTATATAATTACTCAAGAAGTAATTATCCTGAGATGTAAACAGTTTACCTCACTTTATGAAAGAAGCTTTTATGGATTCAAGTCCTTGTCATGAAAAGTTTTAATTTTCCGTGATTTTTGTCTTCCGCTGATTACCGATTCGCTTCCGCTAAGTTTTAATCGTGTTTATGTCATGGTTTGGAGATCAGAGCCCACAACTAGTGGTATAAGAGCTGCAGGTTCAGTTGAGTCTATAGAGGCATAGGACTTAGGATGTCGAGTCTACCTTTAGTACTCCTTCCTCATCTAATAGAATCTTCTGCTCCTCAGGAGAAGAAGACACATAAGAATGTCAGAACATCGTGATGAGCACGTGGTAGAGAGTAGTGCTAGTGCACCTCGAGGTGGTGCAAGAGTTCCGAGAATAGAACAACCTGCATCTGAGTCGCCAAGAGAGCCACCCCAGTTCGACCCAGCTGACATGAGTGATCTAGCTGTACAGATGATGTTCGGGCAGTTCATGACTGCCATGACCCATATAATCGATAGGATGCCCATTCCTGCACCTAGGGCACCTGTCCAGCCTGAAGCACAAGGTATCGGTAAGACATTCAAACGACTTCGTCGTGTCGGAGCTACCGAGTACTTCGGAACTGCCGACCCTGCAGATGCTGACTTATGGCTGACAGAGTTGGAGAAGGCTTTCAGGATTCTTATGATCCTGGAAGCTGAGAAGGTTAGACATGTTGTCTATCTTCTCAAAGGCAGTGCTGGTCACTGGTGGAACATGGAAGAGCAGAAGAGACCTGGAGTAGAGTTCTCATGGGAAGAGTTTCGTCGGGAATTTATCAATAGATATTTTCCAAAGACCTTCCTAGATGAGAAGATCTCTCAATTTGAGAAACTAAGGCAGGGTATGATGAACATTAGTGAGTATGAAGCTAAGTTCATGGAGTTGTTGCGGTTCTGTCCGCACATGGCTGCTACGGATGAGGAAAGAATCAGAAGATTCGAAAAGGGTTTGAATTCTGATATGTCAACCCCTGTGTCTGCCTTAGAAAATAGAGAGAGATTCTCTACCTTCGTTGAGTCAGTCCGAAGGATAGAGAGATCTGTGGTTGAGAAAAGACAAACCCATAAAAGATATCCACAGTTCCAGGGTTCTTCATCTAGGGATTCCAAGAAACCTAGATTCTCTGCACCTAACCCTCCACCACCCAGATCGAGTTTTCAAACTCAATGGATACCAAGCAGAGGTAGAGGACGGAGTCAACCGCTTCAAGGGACGCACAGTTCTGCATCAGTGTCAGTTACTGGACCACCCAGACCACAACAATAGGAGAGGAGTTGCTACAACTGTGGTAAGGTGGGACACTTGATGAAGGATTGCCGTTCTAGGCCTGTCGGTGTGATACAACAAACCCCGAGACAGAATCAACAGGGATCTCAGAATAGACAACATCAAGGAGCAGCTCGAGGACGTGGATAAGCGTCTCAAGCTGGATCATCAGCACCACCTCAACACCAGGCGACTGCGAGATTCTATGCTATGAACCCACCTGAGGAAGTGGTCAATCCACGGGTAGTGGCAGGTCAGATGAAACTTTTATATTCCAATATGTCTATATCCTGTGATGTATCTGTTCTGATTGATCCGGGTGCTACGCACTCTTTCATCACTCGTGAAGTTATTCGTAACTGCAAAGTGACTGTTAGTCATAGAGCAGATAGTTTGTTGTTAGAAACTCCGTTAAGTGGGTCTGCCATTTTGCAGGAGGTATGTTCTTCCTGCATCCTCTTCTTTTCTGACCATCGCATTCAAGTGGATCTTATACCACTTGATATGCAGGGATTTGATATAATCCTCAGGATGGATACCTTAGAAAGGTATAGAGTTGTCTTGGATTGTGAGTCCAAGTTGGCTGTGTTTGCTGATGAAAGCAACACATGGATCTTTCAAGGTGAAAGAAAGATTCTGCCCACCTGTCTTGTGTCAGCTATGGTTGCTGATAAGCTGTTGAGGCAAGGATGTTATGCATTCTTAGCCCATGTGGTAGATGTTACCAAGGAAAGGACCAATCCTGCTGAAGTTCCCATAGTCAGGGAATTTGAAGATGTGTTTCCTGAAGAACTTCCTGGTATACCACCACCTCGGGAGATTGATTTTGAGATTAATCTGATCCCAGATACGAAACCCATAGCTCAAACTCCGTATAGGATGGCGCCTTCCGAGATGGCAGAACTCAAGAAACAGCTTCAAGAGTTACTTGAGAGAGGTTTTATCCGACCGAGTACTTCACCTTGGGGTGCTCCAGTCTTGTTTGTTAAAAAGAAAGATGGGTCAATGCGGTTGTGCATCGACTACAGACAACTCAATAAAGTAACAATAAAGAATAAGTATCCTCTGCCGAGGATTGATGATCTCTTTGACCAGTTGTGTGGTGCAACAATATTTTCAAAGATAGACTTGAGGTCTGGATATCACCAACTCTGTATTAAGGATAGTGACATATCCAAGTCTGCCTTTAGGACAAGATATGGTCACTATGAGTTCATGGTTATGTCGTTTGGACTAACCAATGCACCAGCTGCATTTATGGAACTCATGAATAGAGTTTTTCGACCTTTCCTTGATCAGTGTGTTGTCGTCTTCATAGATGACATACTGATTTATAGTAAGGATGCTTAGCAACATGAACAACATATTCGCCAAGCTTTGACCTTGCTAAGAGAACATAAGATGTATGCTAAGTTTAGCAAGTGTGAGTTCTGGCTGCCAGAAGTATCTTTTCTTGGACATGTGATATCCGCCTCGGGAATTCGTGTTGACCCTACAAAAGTAGAATCTGTTCTACAATGGGAACAATCGAAAACACCGACGGAGATTCGAAGTTTCTTGGGGTTAGCTGGCTATTATCGAAGGTTCATTAAGAACTTTAGTTCTATAGCTTTACCTTTGACCAAGTTGACCCGGAAAGATGTTTCTTTTTCTTGGAATGATAAGTGTCAACAATCTTTCCAGTTGCTGAAGGAGAGGTTGACAAGTGCACCTGTGCTAGTGCTACCTGAACAAGGAAAAGGATATATAGTTTTCTGTGATGCTTCCAAGAACGGACTAGGATGTGTGTTGATGCAGGATAAACAAGTGATTTCTTTTACTTCCCGACAGCTTAAGAAACACGAGGAGAATTATCCAACACACGATCTGGAGTTAGCTGCTGTGGTTCATGCTTTGAAGATCTGGAGGCACTATCTCTACGGAGAAACATTCCAGATTTTCACAGACCACAAAAACCTTAAGTATATCTTCTCTCAGCATGAGCTCAACATGAGGAAACGTCGCTGGATGGAGTTAATCAAGGACTACGACTGTACAATTGATTACCACCCAGGCAAGGCCAATGTTGTTGCAGATGCCTTGAGTAGGAAATCAGCAACATCAACCATGAATAGAGCACAACTAAACTCTTTAGTATGCTCTAGAAGAGATATGCTTATCTCTTTAAGGCAAGACAATGTACAGTTGAAGGTGTCATTGTTAACCGGTTTGTTAGCTGAGATGCATATTAAACCTACTCTAAGGGAGCAGATTAAAGAGGCACAGCTAGGTGATACTGTAGTTCAACATATAAGATCTGAGTATGGAAATGAGAAGCAAGATGGTTTTCATGACTCAGAAGATCAAGTAGCTTGTTATAATGGGAGAATGATAGTGCCAGATGTGGACAACTTGAGGAAGTTAGTCCTGGAAGAAGCCCATTCTTCCATGTATGCTATGCATCCAGGGAGCACCAAGATGTATCGGAATTTGAAAGATCTGTATTGGTGGCCTGGAATGAAAAAGGACGTTGCAGAGTTTGTTCTAAGGTGTCCTATGTGTCAGCAAGTTAAAGCTGAACACCAGAAGCCTGCAGGAACAATGCAACCTTTACCCATATCACAGTGGAAGTGGGACCATGTGACCATGGACTTTGTTGTTGGCCTACCCAGGACAAGCAAAGGACATGATTCTATTTGGGTAATTGTTGATAGGTTGACTAAGACAGCACATTTCTTACCCGTCAAAACAACCTATTCTGCTGAAAGGTTATCAGAGTTGTATGTTCAAGAGATAGTGCGTTTGCACGGAGTTCCTATCACAATAGTTTCTGACAGAGGTCCTCAGTTTACCAGTCGTTTTTGGGAACAGTTGCACAGTGCCTTAGGCACTAAGCTGAGGTTTAGTACGGCCTTTCATCCACAGACTGATGGACAGTCGGAAAGGACCATACAAACCTTAGAAGACCTGTTGCGAGCATGTGTTCTCCAGTTCACCGGAAGTTGGGATCTACACCTAAGCTTGATAGAGTTTGCCTATAACAATAGCTATCAGCATAGTATTGATATGGCACCTTATGAAGCCTTATATGGTAGACGTTGTAGATCACCCTTGTGTTGGTTTGAGACTGGTGAGCACCAGTTGTTAGGTCCTGACCTGGTGCAGCAAACCACGGAAAAGATTAAAGTTATACAACATAAGATTAAGACTGCTCAGGATAGGCAGAAATCTTATGCTGACAAACGTCGTAGACCCTTAGAGTTCCAGGTTGGAGATAGAGTGTATCTTAAGGTCTCACCTTGGAAAGGGGTCCTTCGTTTTGGAAGGAAAGGAAAGTTAGCTCCTAGATTTATGGGACCTTATCCAATCATTGAACGGATTGGAAAGGTAGCATATAAACTAGAGCTGCCCCCAGAATTACAGAAGTTACATCCTGTGTTTCACATTTCTATGTTGAAGAAATGTCACCCAGACACCGAGTCAGTTCTACAACCTATGGAGGTAGAATTGAAGATGGCATATCCTATGAGGAGGGACCAGTATCAATCCTTGATAAACGAATTAAAAAGTTAAAGAAGAAAGATATAAATCTTGTGAAAGTCCTCTGGAACCATCGTGGTATTGAAGAAGCCACTTGGGAGTTAGAGGATGAGATGAGAAGGAAGTATCCTGCCCTTTTCTCGTAGTATGTTTTATCGATTTCGGGGACGAAATCCTTGTAAGGGGTGGATAATTTGTAACATCCCTGACCTGGGTTATGAGTTAACCCTAGGTGTTTTGCCTAAATATGTGAATAAATCTTTGTGATTAACTCTGAGCATGTAATTAAGTTTCTCAAAAACATATATTTCAGTATTTGCTCCTTTTTATTTAAAGTTGTAGCATTGTTTTGATATACAGGGACCTATGTGCAATTTACCCAGTTAAAAGGGTTAGCTTGCAATTTGCACATGATGAGATGTTCCTCTGATGTTGAGACATCATGAGAAATCTTTTTAGCAAAGTTTGAGGTATTTCCCAAGCTAGGGCACCAAGGTGCAGCTGTGGAAGCAATCCCGGTGCTTGAAAACCCTAATTTGGGATAAAATGCAATTTACCCAAATTAAGGGATACAAATTGTGAAGTATGTCATCTAATGTATCTTTTTAGACTCTTGCCATCATTAAGAGAAGAAATGATGAGGAAGTCACCTCAATTGAATTATCAAGTTATGAGATATGCCTTGTGATTGAATAATCAGGGTATATGTGTAATATCTCTTTATGTATGTACCTCATTATTAGCTTGCTCTCCTTTACCTTCTTTTCCTAAGACCTTAAGAGAAGGTTTGTCCTTAGAATAAAGAGTAAGGGACGATCAAGTAAAGAAGGAGGGACCTAGTTGGAATTATGGACAACTTATGAACTAATGTTGAAAATCCTATCCCATGTATATAAGCTCTCCTTCCCTTAGTTGCAAGGAAACTTAACCTTCGTTCCCTTACTGTTTCATTTCACCAAAGACGACCAAGGACTTCCTTGGAGCTAAGGAATACGACCAAGGGGTGCAAGGTAGGTTTAAACCCCTCTTCTTGCCTAATTCCATGGTTAGAACTCGAATTCAAGGTCAGCTTCATGGCTAACTCTCGAAATCCTATCTTTCTAGCCATCTTTCCTTGACCTTCCTTGGAGTTTTCACCTTGGCCGACCTGTAAGGACTCAAGGACGCCATTAGAGCTTGGATCTTGAAAGCTTGGAGCTCAAGAAGCAAGCTTTAGGCGGGTTTTATAACTCTAAACCCATGCTTTACTATGTGCATCTTTATATGCGGTTGGATGATAGCTCTTAGTGTTTCCCTACTTTTCCCTGCTATTTGCAAGCAAATCCATGGGATATTCGTACTGTTCTTGAGCTAGGAGATGAAGCCATGATTTCCAAGAAACACCCACCGCTTTTCACTCCCTTAAACGGTCTCACCAGTTTGCTCTCTCGGTCTCAAGACCGCGAGGTGAGCAAACGGTCTCGAGACCGCGACAGGGAAAACGGTCTCCAAGACCGTTTGGACCCGTTGACCGGGAGTGGACCGTATAAGAAACCTGTTCCTAATTATATAGGCTAATTACCCTCAAAATTTGGGAGGCTAACTCCAAGGGAATCGGGATATATGACCTTTTTAAGTAACAACTTTATTTGAGTTTATTCCTTATTTTCAAACGGTCTGAAATTGCCTTTTTAGGCAAACGGTCTCAAGACCGTGTAAGGTCGTTGACTAGGCATTGACCGTATGATATTACTGTTCAAAATAATGTTAATTAACAACTCACCAAGTTTGATGATCTAATTCCAAACGGGCTAAGAGTTGAAGGGTGAATACTAGGGCTAACCCTAGATGAAATCAGTACTGAAATTATGGTGACCTAATTAGGGTTTTTAGGGTTGATTGACCTAAACGGTCTCAAGACCGTTTAGGGGTTACCCAAATGGTCTCAAGACCACGAGGGAAATCAACCATGACCGTTTGGAGGTCTGGGGTCAAGAATAGTTGACCAATTGAAGGTATAATTACACCAAATTACTTTGCAATTAAATATTGATATGATCATCAACTCAATGGGTCAAACCTTGATGAATTTGCACTAGAATCCAAAATTGGATGGGAAAACGGTCTCAAGACCGTTTGGAACTCATCCAAACGGTCTCAAGACCGAGAGGACAATCACCCAAGACTGTTTGAAGGTCTAGGGTTAAGTAAATTGACCAATTGAGGACCTATTTGCAAATAAGTTATCAATTTAATCAAAATGTTGTTTTGTGGATCAATCATGGTTCAACCCCTATCAAATCACCTTGTACTTTGATGAAATCTTGGGCAAATGGTCTCAAGGACATGTGGGGTCCACCCACATGATCTCAAGACCGTTTGTGCCAAGTTTGGGCCCATTTGGAGCTCAAATGAAGGGTTCAACCTTGTGTTGGGTCACATTGTTGAGTGTTGATGGGTGAACATTGACAGACCCTAATTGAATCGACTTCAACCCTAATTGGTCAACCCTTGAGGGTCAATTGAATGACCAAGTGGTCAAGCATAATTTTAATTGACCCAATTCATAAGTGGTCATCATAGTTTTGACCTTTTGAGGGCTTCAACATGAGTTGACATTATCGGGTGTATCATTGAATCTTGTTGATGGACCAAGTGGTTGAGACCATGTGAGCTCGCGGTCTCAAGGTCGAGAGGAGGCTCGCGGTCTCAAGGTCATGAGGAGGATCATGGTCTCAAGGTCGTGAGATGGCTCACGGTCTCAAGACCATGAGGGGCCTCGCGGTCTTGGGGTCAAGGAAGGGCAAACGGTCAACATCTCTTCGCGGTCTCAACATTAATTTGATCTTCGCGGTCGTGAACCACTTGAAGGGCTTCGCGGTCTTGAACCACTTGAAGGGTTTGCGGTCTTGAAACCTAAGGAGGCTCGCGGTCTTGAAGATAGAAGAGGGCTTGCGGTATTGGAAAGTCAAAGTGGGAAAACGGTCAACACTTTCAAACGATCTCAATCCGATTGAAGGTTGATAATTGAAATCAATCAATGTGATTCAAGGTTGACTTTATTCAATCAATTGATGATATAAATGGTCCAATGTTGCCCTAATTGAACCCTAATGTTAATATAGGGTATTAAGGGGTTAATTGACTAAGGTTTTGACCATGATGATGATCAATGGGGTGAATTACCAAAACACCCCTGAAGGGTAAATTAAGTAATACCTTGATCAAATCAAACCCTAATCACATGATAGTGATGTTTTGGGCTATGTTAACCTATGATGACTTAATACGACCTGATCTAGAGTGATATTGACATCACCTAACCTTATGATGAGAGAGAAAGTACTTCTAGAGAGAGAAAGTACTTCTAGAGAGAGAAAGTACCCTTTTTAGGTGAAAATTCAATTAAAGCATCTCCAATGCACAGGAATGAGCATAATTAGGGTATGATCCACATGTGTGAGATCATAGAAACCCTAATTATAATAAATGATGAACCTTTAACTAATCCAAGAGCATCAATGAAGATGTTACTCATACAGGATGATGTTATGAGTTTAATTCACCTTGATGTGAATAGTAAACCCTAATTCAAGGGTAATGACATGTAATGTGAATAGTAAACCCTAATTCAAGGGTAATGACATGTAATGTGAATAGTAAACCCTAATTCAAGGGTAATGACATGTAATGTGAATAGTAAACCCTAATTCAAGGGAAATGGCATGCTTTTGAGTATTAAACTCTATTTGATTTGAATTAAAGATTTAACTCTTATGTCAAGAGTAGGAAGTACATTCCTTATTATTGTATTACCTTTATCAGATGTATTAACCATGCAGGTTCTGATATGAAGGTAATCATATCCAGGTATGGATGTTGATGTTATATTCGTTAAAGGCATGTTGTTAGCCTTATGAATAAGTAAAGTAATCTGATGCCTTGCCAGTGGCATCCTATGCTGATAATGGTCTATGAGAGCCATGAATACCATCAATGTCATGCCTTAGAGATGACTTGTGATGAGGATAATGAGAAATGATGATTGATATGAGTTAGGCCTGTTACATTTAGTATTCTTCTTTTATAGCTGCTATGCTATTGTTATTGTTGAAAAACAATGTATGATGTTAAAGAATACTGAATGTACCTAACTAATCAAGTATAATGTAGAGCCCTGATCATAGATCCATCATTTTTAGAAATTAAGTGATGGTGAAACAATTTTTCCTCAGGGAACTCCTGGAGCACATACTTTTGAGTATGTGGGGTACATGGATGTGTAGAACCTTACATCCTAGTGTAGGAAAGTGATGTAGATGTGTAATCCATCCATCCTTCACTATAGTTTCATACCGTATCAGTGGTAGGTAAACATGAAACCTCCTGATGACGAAGAAAGCACAGATATCCGTATCAGTGGTAGGTAAATATGAAACCTCCTGATGACGAAGAGAGTACAGAATGCCACTGTGACTCTAGAATAGTGAAGGACCAGTTTACCCTGGTGAGCTATATTAAGTAGAGACACTAGATGTCCTACAAGTGATCCTCTTACTGACTGAGGAAGGAGAAGGTCATGAGAATCTGGCTCTCTTAATGACCTATGTATGATACTGATGTGACTTCTCAGCGATCAGTTGGAGTATGAGTGGTAAGCCTCATCTCCACAGGGCATAATGTTGTTTGTAAAACATAATCAACCATGTAGTATAACTTGTTAGAGATGACTCCAAGTTAGTTGATTGATGTTACATTGCAATAATGTTTATCTTCTAAATGGTTGAGATCTTGTTATACCTGCAACTGTTATAGAATGCTTTAAAGGCTTTATTGTTTAAGATATTCTTTGATGTTATAATAAAGCTTCTGGCAAAGAGTTATAACTCTCGCTGGGACAATTATGTATAATTTTCTCACCCCGTAGACTTCAACTTTTTAGGTGGACGTCGGAGACGAAGGAACCAGCCTACAGGTGATCAGTCTCAGCAGTAGCATCAGGGGCAGCAGTAATCTCAGGTGGAGATTGTCCTGCCATATGGTGTAGTTAGAGTCAGTCCTATGTGTCCTCTGTACTCTCAGGTCTTGGAGTCTTTTGTATCTTGATGTATATAATTACTCAAGAAGTAATTATCCTGAGATGTAAACAGTTTACCTCACTTTATGAAAGAAGCTTTTATGGATTCAAGTCCTTGTCACGAAAAGTTTTAATTTTCCGTGATTTTTGTCTTCCGCTGATTACCGATTCGCTTCCGCTAAGTTTTAATCGTGTTTATGTCATGGTTTGGAGATCAGAGCCCACATTATTTGTATAAAGTTTTTGGTTATGAATGAAGTGATTTGTGCTTGCTACTCAGATTCATCACCTAATGTGCATGTTGATGTAATCCTAAACATAGAGAACTTTGTAATCTAGGGACTAAAATACCAATTTAATTTATGTTGACTACCAAATGAGAAATTTAGAAGGGTAGTATCCTAGGTAACGGGTATATGACCCTTAAATAACATGACAACAAACATTTACTGATATTCATTCATTAACTTCAAGCATTTCAAATGAATTGGAAAGCATGGCCCCCAATTATGTTTCATATATGTGGTGATGTGGTGTGACTAGAGGTAGTGAAACCTTATCACCCTGGTGCTTTTGTCAACAAATTCAAATCAATTTTAATCGTCATTTCATTCAACCATTTAACCATTTAAATTAATTATTGGTTTTAATTATGATTAAATTAATTAGCAAGTTCTTAAAATATCCCTTGGGATTCGACTCTAAACCTGACTGGACTGTAGCGTGGAGTGGACTGTAGCGTGATAAAATCATGCATTAAATTTGGAAACATTAATGGGGACACCCATTTCCCTAACTAATTTGATTTTGTTCAGATGTGTTTGGACTTTATTTTACAATTCATACTATTTCATATGTTCTTATTGAAATTTTACATGCTTCAATCAACATATCTTTCTAGAAATGTTGCAAATATTTTAAGGCCTAATAATCGATCTCTTCTCTTTCTTTCATATACTCAAATTATATGGAGTGGTCAATGCATCAAATTGTGCAACATCAAATATGTGGCTACCTAGTCATGATGGTGGGGCTACCTTAACTTGTCTCAATAGTTCAAGGATGTATTATACAAGATTGTATGTGTGTATAATGCCATACCCCCAATTTCATGTGTGAAGTAGACTATAGTGAACAATACTTTGATTGGTACTACAAGGAGAGATGTCATAAAAATCACTACATGTATGAGGAAACTAATAGGCTTCACTTGTCATCTGCCTTAAAGAGATATTCTATCTAACTAAGAAGTTGCAAATAAAAGGATGGAGGCATTACTGGATTTGATAACGCAAAACTTGCCAAAGTAGTAGGCACTTTGAGGGTCAAGCACGAAATTTCTTAGCAAAACCAAAGGATGTGAAGATGGATTTTACTATTCAGGTTGATATCAGGTCATCTTAGAGTCAATGATGAAAACTACAGTGATAGTGACACCATTTAAGGAAGAGAAATTAGATGACCGGAAATAGCAACTAGAGATGGCACGTTTTAATATAGAGGATTAGATAGGAGAAAATGCATACTTTCTCATGAACAAGCCACCATGTCACATGTGCCAAGATAATAATATAACAAAACCCCAAAGGCAGCCTTATACACTACCGTTGCTTAACATAGTCCTGATAATTATGAATTATCATGCAACCTCAGTTCATAGCATTAAAGCCAAGACTTAAGACAATAATGCACAATTAGTTTTCATTGCATTTATGGTAGTTCTAGATGAAGGAGTACTTCTTCTATAGAAATTCTCCATGCCGCATTGTTTGATTATGATACTGACATATCTGGTCTAGTTTATAAAAAAATCCATTGAAGGGTTGGGTATACACCACATGGAAGAACCAGAGCAACATGTTGAACCACAAAATACCCTACTTCTTTTATAGACCCCAATACCAATTGGATGTCTTTTTAAGAGGAGACATAGTCCTCTGAGAATATTCACCAGGATGATGCTACATATGGGGTCTTTCCTCCTCCACCAGCACCACACTTCCTATACATTTATTAAGTTGATGAAATGAAGTCAGAGTTGAATCCCTCTCGTGATTACGACTAGTGACTCATGTTGTAGATCCCCCACATGATACCTTAACCACTATACAAAGTAGCCTCTAGTTATTCCTCATGGATGAGAAGATCCAAAGGCTATCAGAGAGGCACCAATCCCATATTGTGACTTTTCTTCCTGATCCATGGATATCATCAACACTTCTCTATTAATCAAGGAATTTTTGTAGATATTACAAGATGTCTTGTGAGGTGAAAAACAATACTATTTCTAGAACCTTGAAAGCCCCTTTGATCTACCACAACCACTAAATATCACTTTCATTGTGAAGCTCTTGTGCTCAAGGTTCCAATCCTTATTCATGTTTACTTCAGCTAGAATCACTTGGGGTCGCTAGGAATACCACCTTGTATAGTTCCAGATGCACCTATAGTTTCCCATGTTTGGTTACAATACATGCATCAATCCAAGGGCGTAAACCAAAACACTTATCAAGAGGCAACCCAATCTTTCTTCATTTTTATCAGATTTAGTTATAGTTTAGTAGATGTATTTCATCTCCATCATCACCAATTGCATTCTATCTATTAGTAATTCATTCTTTCAATAAGATTCTAATCAAACATAAAGAAAAGATTGCAAGTGTGAGAATGCACATTCTGCACATTACTAAAATTCATATCACCCCTTGATCAACTAAACTACCTAACTGATTGACTAGGATGGATCCATCCATTGGTAGATAGGGCATGCTAGGAATAATTGATTGACTTTTCCATTGAGTCGAGACATTGAATAATTACAAGTCAATGGTAACCTCCTATCAAAGCAAACTGATCAAATGGTTTACCAACAGATCAATTCACCTATATCAATTTGGAGTCTCAATGAGCCCATCCAATATTTTGAAAAGCAATATGTTATATGTGTTTAGAGATGTCATCTTATAAAGTATATGTGGTATGCATGAGTATATGCAGTTTTGGTTTTTTTGTTTATTAATTGTTTATCTATGTAAATATATGTTGAACATGCATTTACATATTTCATTTGTACAATGGTGTGTTTAGTTAGTACATTACAAGAATGATAGATGCAATCATCACAACTTAAATAAATACAAAAGAGCAACTATGATAAAAATCTAAACAAACATAGATGAATGTAACTATAAAAATAATAAATGGAAATATGTCCATCTAAAAAATGATGATTAATCAGCCTTTATGCGGTTGTACGGCCTGTATGTGGTCCTGGTCCACTTTCTAGGGATTTGTTATATGTGGAGCGACAAGGTGTTTGAACCTTGTATGCGGCCTCTTATGCTGCCACACAAAATGATTTTTGAACACTGAGCCCAGTCGATTGTCACATTCATCAAGTTGATTGACTAGTCATCTTAAAGAGATTAAGCACGGTGGGATGGCGACCACATCCTGTGGTATTGACAGCACAATTCTCCCCACCATCTTGAGCATGGTGTTTTCTCATTGTTGAACAAAATTCTAAACTTGGGGTGGAAGTGGATGGTATGTAACTTCCTCACTACCCACTCCTACTGTTATATCATTGCTCAGTTAGCATCTTTTCATATGTCATCCTTCATCTTCAACATAGCTTTACATATAGAAATAAATTTAATAGTTTACTTTTTAATATTAGTTTAGGATAATAAGTCATTATTTAGTCACCTTAGTTTCTTTTTCTATATTTGAATTCATGCATTTGCATTTAGGTTTTTCCATATAAACCTTGTTGCACCCATCTTGGAAATTTAGATAATGGTTGAAACTCATCCTATCTTATGCATCATAGGAGTGAAATTATCATGTTCACTAGAAATAGTAGCAAGTCATATGGGATGGATAGGTATCGAACACGGTGTTCCTCCCACTCATCGATGAATCTTATTCATGGAATTACCAATATTCTCATATCATGTCATTGTTTGGATGGAATGAATAGAATAATAGCCAGTTGCATAAAACATATATACAAATTATTACACATGATTTGAACCCTCTTCTACACTTCTTCTTATAAATTTTTACACTCCATCCACCAAAAAGAAAACATAAACCACAAATTACGGTGGATGCTTTTCTACACCCGACCAATCTGATAAAATCTTTCAACTCAAGAGGCGTCCAAAATCTAAATTCCAGTTCCTCTTCTAGAATTTACTGTCATTAGAACCAAATATAAGTATAGTGGCATTAGGCCTCGTCCCTAGAGGAGATCATGTCAAAGTAAGTGTCATAAGCTACAACAACCCATGATGGTGCCCCATTTGTAGGGCACTCAGAAAGAAGTACAAGATGAGCATCATGGGAAATACGGAAACGGTTTCATTGTTATAGGCTCCAAACACAAACCTGGAGGTGTACACTAGGAGACGTGAATAAAGCTTCATTGACGAGCCTCATAGGTCTTTTGGTTGCCCCAGTCTCCCAGATCTCTATCATAGAAGTGTAGCCAAGATGGAAGTGTTAACGATAGAGAAGGGTGTGTGAAGATGTAATCTTTAGTTAGTCTGATTCTAGGGAAGAGTAGATGGAGGGCGGCGTGGAGTGCTACTTTGGTGGCAATCAGCACAAAGCCTCTCTTTTTACATCTTGTACAAAACTACTCATTTCCTATGTTGCAACATAGAGTCTCTTAGGCTCTCCCGCTGCCACCCTTGCCTAAGGACGGCGTGTAGTTGCCACTCATGCCCACCCCCTTTTCCTTCTCCCCATCTTATTTGTATCCACCTCCATTGATGCCGCCTTGCGTGTAGGACACGCCGTAGGAACATAACTGTTCATTCTCATCAGTGGAGAGGGCACTTTAGCAAGCATTAGGAAATTTAACCAAAGTACCCATGCGAGCAATGATAAAATTCCTTATATAATTAAAAATTTTAGAGTTTTTTTCCTTTTCAACAAAAAATTCCCAATCATGGAGTGCTACCATGGTGGCCATCAGTAGAAGTCCTCTCTCTTTACATCTTATACCCAATAACTCACTTCCTATGATGCAACTTGGAGTTGCTCAGGCTCCCTCACTGCAACCCTTTCCTAAGGACGACATGCCAATTGCCACCCACGCGGCCACGCCCACCCCTTTTCCCTTCTTAGCTTCCAATCTATAGACACCTATGTTGCCTTACGTGTAGGATACTCCATAGGAACATAATTTGTTCATTCTCAGCAGGGCAAAGGGCAATCTAGCAAGCACTGGGAAATTTAAGCAAAGTACCCACTCAGGTAATGGTGAAATTATTTATATATAATTAACAATTGTATATATTTTTTTAAAATAATATTTTTCCAACCGTGGAGTGCTAAGGTGGTGGCCATCGGAGGCAAACCTCTCTTTTTACATCTTGTTCCCAACAAATCACTTCCTATGCTGCAACTTAGAGTCACTCAGACTATGTCGCTACCACCCTTGCCTAAGACAATGAGCCAGTTGCCACCCATGACCACCCCTTTCCCTCGTTCCCATCATATATGTAGCCACCTCCGCTGACGTCGCCTTGCATGTAGGACACTCCTTGTGAACACAATTCATTTATTCTCATTTGGGGAGAGGCCAATCTAGGAGCACTGGAAAATTTAATCAAAGTACCCACTCGAGTAGAGGTGAAATTTCTCATGTATATTAAAAGTTATAAATATTTTTTCTCATAAAACATTATTTGCCCAGAGTGACTGTGGTGGCAATCAGCGGAAGCCTCTCTTTTTATATCTTGTACCCAATAACTCACTTTCTATGTTAGCACTAGGAGTGGCTCCGGCCAGTGGCAGAGGTAGGATTCCAACCTGGATGGGGCACAAGTATAAAACAATAATTTTGTTGATGGAAATGATATATAATTTTCAACAACATTCTAAATAAGAATGACAATTGTTACTAAATTTTATGAATATATCATAGAGATTTCCATCTAGGTCATATAGAATCTTCTTGTACAACTTAATAAATATTCATGCCAAATAAACTCAAATTGAATCGCAATTTAGATAAATATTACCACAATTTTTGTTTTGAAATTTGCGGTCGATGTGTTTTGTGGTGCAAGAAAGTCTTTGAACAACCTACCTGCCATGATGAGAACCATAAGACCAAAATAAAAATAAATAATAATTATTTGGGTGAATACTAAATCTGACGATGGACACAATTAATACGTGAACAAGAAAAGTAGCCTAAATTATCAATTGGTGAGGAAATATTCACATACAGAAAAAAATTTAAAAAAGGGAAATCGAAGAAAGAAAACAAAGAAATAAAAAAATTTATGCGATCAATCACGGTAAAAGAAAATATAAAGGAAACTACATGATTAATAGCAACGAGGCGAAGAAAAGTCAAACGGTACGTACAAAATCAAGGTTTGGCATATCATCAAAACGAGTGGGTGAGGAAAACGAAGAATAATAATATATTGACCAGTCTCCTTGAGGTCGCTAGTCTATCATGTACATTCCACATTAATGCATTGTCTCCCATAACCTCAATCGATATTCTTCCTCCACAATACTCGACATTGGTTCTACTGCCTTCTGAAAACTTTTAAGCGGAAGCGGTCATCACTAAAATATCAAAGACACAAATTTTTCATATAGAAAACTAAAGTGATATTCACTTTTATCTCGAAAACTGCCAAATGTTTCCGACGGGCTAGGAGTTAATGGTTTTCAAGTTGCAACTATATATGCACAAATATCGGTTAGTTACTTATAACAACATATATTTCTAGGTATCCGGGTGAGGCACGTGCCTCACATGGTCATATTTTAGCTTTTCCCCTGACAATTGTTATCACAAATTTATGAATATATCATAGATATTCCATTTAAGTCATATAGAATCTTCTTGGACAGCTTAATAAATATTCATGCCAAATAAACTCATTGAATCACAATTTTGATAAATATTACCACAATCACCATTTTAAAGTTTGTGACCGATGTGTATTGTGATGCAAGAAAGTTTTTGAACTACCTACCTGCCATGACGAGAACCACAAGAATAAACCAAGAATGAATAATAATTATTTGGGTGACTACTAAATCGGACAAGGGATGCAATTAAATCTGTGAACAAGAAAAGTAGCCTAACTTATCAATTGGTGACGAAATATTTCCATATAGAGAAAATATTAAAAAAAAATCGAAGAAAAAAAAACAAAGAAATAGAAACAATATGTGATCATTCATAGTAAAATAAAACATAAAGGAAACTATAGGATCAATAGCAACGAGGCGAAGAAAGTCAAGCAGCGATGTACAAAATCAAGGGCTGGTATATCATCAAAATGAGTGAGGAAAAAGAAAGAAGAAGAAGAATATATTGACCAGTTTCGTTGATGCTGCTAGTCTGTCATTGTACATTAATATGATGTCTCTCATAATCTCAGTCGGTGTTCTTCCTTCACGGTACTTAGACATTGGTTCTACTGCCTTCTGAAAATTTCTAAATGGAAGCGGTCATCAGTAAAATATTAAAGACACAACTTCTTTTATATAGAAAACTAAAGTGATATTTGCTTTTATCTCGAAAACTGACAAATATTTCAGACGGGTTAGAAGTTTACGGTTTCCAAGTTGCAACTATCTATGCACAAATATCGGCTAGTTATGTATAATAGCATATTTTTTTAAGTATCCGGGTGAGGCACATGCCTCACCTGGTCCTGCTATGGCTATGCCTCTGCACAATTATTATTAAAATTTTATAAATATATCAAAAATATTTCCATGTAGGTCATATAGAATCTTCTTGCACTTGCACAACTTAATAAATATTCATACCAAATTAAATCAAATTGAATTGTTATCATTTTGAAATGTGCGGCCAATGAGTTTTGTGATGCATGAAAGTCTTTGAACACCCTACCTGCCATGATAAGAACCACAAGACTAAAATAAGAATAAATAATAATTTTTTGGGTGGCTGCTAAATCTGAAAATGGATGCAATAAAATTTGTGAACAAAAAAAGTAACCTAATTTATCAATTGGTGATGAAATATTTTCATACAGAAAATATGTAAAAAATGAAAATTAAAGAAAGAAAGAAAAAAACATTAACAATTTGCGATCAATCACGGTAAAAGAAAACATAAAGGAAACTACAGGATCAAAAGCAACGAGGTGAAGAAAAGTCACGCAGCGATGTGCAAAATCAAGGGTTGGTATATCATCAAAACGAGTGTGGGGAAAAAGAAAAATAATAATATATTGACCAGTCTCACTGATGTCGTTGGACTAAATTTTGGGCACGCTCTCACGCTTAGTGACGTGCGCTAAAATCAACTCCCAAATCAACTCCCAAACTGCCTTCATGTGGTAGATGGTGATTGGTGGTTTTTTTTGAAATTATACAATATGTAAATAAATTTGTTTCGCATATAGATTTTAAACTGTAATGAATTTTTAATGAAACAAAAATTATTAGATTTGTTATGAAAAATACAATCCAACAAGACTAATGTTGACATATTTTAGAAAAAAAATAAAAAATATTATATATAGGTTAATTGACACCCAAAGATGGTTCATTGACGCCTATAAATGGTTCATTGACACCCATTATATAAAAATAATGCTCAAGTAAATATTGTACGTGCTAAATCACATCTAAAGTAATTGACAACCAAACACTTAAGGTAATTCACAATAAAAAAAACAGCATAAGGGCGTCCATAAATGGTTGTTGACACGAAAAGATGGTTAATTGACACCCAAACTGGTTCATTGACACCCAAAAGTATAAAATAACACGCAAATAAGGTATTGACAACTAAAAATAACGTAATAACGCCCAAATAGGTTTGTTTGACACTCAATAAATTTAGCAATTTTTCGGTGTTATTTAGCCATTTGATGTTATGGCACCCATAAATGACTATTGACATCCAAAAATGATTACTTAATACTCAAAATAATTCATTGGCACCAAGAAGTACAAAGATGGCGCACAAATAAGGTATTGACAACCAAAACAACATAACGACACCTAAATAGGTCTGTTTGACACCCAAGAACCATTTAATGGCTTCCAAATATAGTTTTACACGTTAAATAGCGTATAAAGATATTTCACACCAAATAACAACTTAATGGCGCCCATAAATGACAAATTGACACCCAAAGATGGTTAATTGATGTCCAAAATGGATCATTGACACCCAGAAGTATAAAGGCACCCATAAACGTCTATTGACACCTAAAATGATTAATTGACGCCCAAAATAATTCATTGACAACTAAAAGTATAAAAATGGTGTCCAAATAAGGTATTGACAACTAAAAACAACGTAAGGGCGTCTAAATAGATTTGTGTGACACCTAAGAACAACTTAATGGTGTCTAAATATTGTTATATGTATTAAATAGGGTATAAGGTTATTTCACACCCAGATGCAACTTAATGACGCTCATAAATGGCTAATTGACACCCAAAGACAATTAATTGGCGCACAAAATGGTTCATTGGCACCCAGAAGTATAAAAATGGCACCCAACTAGGGTATTGATAACTAAAAACAACATAAGGATGCCCAAATAGATTTATCTGACACCTAAGAATAACTTAATGGCATCTAAATATAGTTGTACGCATTAAATAAGTAAAAGGACACTTCACACCCAATATCAACTTAATGGCGCCCAGAAATGGCTAATTAACATCCAAAGATGGTTAGTTGACGCTCAAAATGGTTCATTGACATCCAGAAGTATAAAGAGTGACGCCAATATAAGGTATTGACAACCAAAAATAACGTAACGACGTCGAAATATGTTTGTTTGACACCCAAGAATTTTTGCAAATTTTAGACATTTTTAGCAATTTTTTAGAGCTATATATCCATTTTGGGCGCTATTTAGGCATTTTTAGGCGTTTTCAACCATTTTTTGGGCATATAACCATTTTAGGTACTTTTTTATTTTTTGGAGTACTATATGGTCATCTTTAGGCGCCTTTAGCTATTTTTAGACGCATAATCACTAATTTCAAGCACTTGATTTTTAGACTCCTCGCTTCTCTAATCTTGTATCATCACTTCCCTCCTCTTTTTTACCTCTTATATCAACATTACACTTGTTTGAACGTATTTTTATCACAAATTTAATGTTATTATTTTGTTCAAAAATTCGTCACAGTTCAGAAATTATAAACAAAATAATTTTCTCTCTCATCACATCACCTATTCATATCATTTTTATCATTTTTTAAATATATCAATATTTGTCTTGTTGGAATGTATTTTTCATAAAGGATCCAATGATTTTTATTTCGTTAAAAAATTCATCACAGTTCAAAAGTTATAAACAAAATAAATTTATTTATCCATTACACAACCGCCATCAACCCATTCAATTAAAGCATGTTACATCATACACCTCAAATAGCTTCTTCCCCGACAAAATCACCCGGAAAAACTTCTCAACTCCCCAAAACCACCCGTCCAAAAAGACAAAATTTCTCAACTTTTCCAAAGCCATTCCTCTTTTGAAGAGTGTGTCATCGGCTTCGCGCATGACCAGATCATTTTGGCATGTCGCTAGTCTATCATGTACATCGGCGCCGCAAAGGAAATAACTTACAAGCAGTGGAAGAAAAAGCAAAAGGTAAAGGAAAGAACGTCGATCAACATGAGCCCAAGACTTGGTAACATATGGTGTGCCCCTACGCTCCATGTTGATCAACCCTCTGACCCGCAATGGTAGTTGATGTGGTTCAGAGAAGAGTGAAAGTCCATCACCCAGACCGGCTGTGTACCCGAGCTCCCTAGCCTTGGAGTTGATAGCCTTATGCACACAAAAACCGATAATCGCAAACTCCATAAGCGTCTGTCTGACTTCCTCGGTGACAGTAGCCATGCACCATGGCGACCTGCCAGCACCCCACAATATATCAACTACTCGTTGATTATCTAGCTCAATGATGGAAAGGCAGATGTTTGCATCATCGGCTACTTTGAGGGCGATGAGGCAAGCCGAGATGTAAGCACTGTGAAACTCCTCCTCTCTAATGCAACAACGAAAGGACAATCTAACGGAGCCATGACAATTCCAAAACACACCAGCAGCCCATCTCGTACGTCGACCATCATCATCCCGCTTCGACCAGCCAATGGTAACATTAAGCTTGATATTGGCCAAGTCCGGCGGTTCCCATCTAGCCAGAGACACAGTGAGGACCTTGGGGCCGAGATGTCATGGGCCATGAGAGAATCATAGAAGTTGGGTACTTCACTGCGTCTGAATGAAATATCCTTCAAATTATGATTAATAACAAAAACAATATCATGCCATACAGATAGCAATGAAGGCCACCGATCATCATATCTCGCTCTACACCTAGCTCGCCATATTGCCCAGGGGATGAGAATGGCCAGGCGAGCGCGAATCCAGAGCAGAGCAGAAGAAGCAGAAGTGTAATCACAATCATACAATGGGTCCCCCACATTAGCAGGCGGTGGCGCACCCGTAATGTTCCTATAGCGGTCCAAGAAAAAACAGGCAATCGGACTGTAGAAGAAAAGATGATCCATCTCATCCCTGGAAGGAGAAGCACAGCATGAACATCTTGATGCGAGTTGAATCCGGCATCGGGAAATATTGTCATCCGTTGGAAGCGCTCGCCTAACAAGCTTCCATACTACAGCACTAGCTCTGGGAAACTGGATAGACCAGAGTTTGTATAAGGCTCTCGATCCCTGCAAAACTGGATTATGTGCAACCATCTTTTTAGCCGAGCTAAGAGAAAAGTCTCCATCCTCTATGGGAGACCACACAATACGATCATCCGCCATCGCACTACTGGAAACTGTTGAGCTTAAGGTGAAGGTGTTGTCGTGATCAGCACTGAGCCGAGTCACTCGACAGTATATTTATACAAGCGAGGATAACATGTACAAATTACAGAAGGGAAACATAATTGCATAACAGACCCTGATAGTTATTATAAAAGCTATATAGTCTAATACCCCCCCCCCCCCCGCAAGCTGTGGATTAGAGAATCTAATGCCCAGCTTGTATATCAATCTCTGAAACTGTAATCGGGGCAGGGCCTTCGTGAAGAGGTCTGCTAGCTGATCCTCAGAAGAGACAAATTTGGTAACAAGTAATCCAAGAGCGACCTTCTCCCGAACAAAATGATAGTCCATTTCAATGTGCTTGGAGCGAGCATGAAACACAGGATTAGTAGACAAGTGAAGAGCACTCAGATTATCACAGTAGAGAATACTGGGTCCAGCTTGATATACACGGAGATCTTTCATAAGATTGGCAAGCCAAGTTAGTTCAGCTGCAGTGATGGAGAGAGATCTGTACTCTGCTTCAGTGCTAGATTTTGCTACAGTATGTTGTTTCTTAGAGGACCAGCTGATACAAGTAGAGCCGACAAATGTACAAAATCCACTAGTTGATCTTCGAGTATTCGGGCATCCAGCCCAGTCAGCATCAGAGAAAGCTGAGAGGCAAAGGTTGGAGGAAGGAAAGATTTGTAAACCATAGGCTATCGTTTTCTTGAGATATCTGAGTATGCGTTTGACTAGAGCAAAATGACCAACTGTGGGATGATGCATATATTGACACACAGTATTAATAGCATAAGTCAAATCAGGTCTTGTTAGAGACAGATATTGTAAGGAACCAACCAGTCGTCTGTAGTGATTAACATCACACGACTCCATTTGGTCCAATTTGTGAAGTTCTTTGGAGAAGGTTGAGCTGAGAGGAGTAGAGGCAGGTTTACAATCTAACATGTCTTCTCGTTGTAACAACTCAGTAATGTATTTAGATTGATGAAGCAGAAGACCGGATGTATTAGTAGTGACCTCAATGCCCAAGAAATAATGAATATCACCAAGATTTCGCATGGAGAATTCAGATTCGAGTTGCTGGATAAGTTTTGTTAATAGAACTGAGCTGCTGCCAGTAATGATAATATCGTCCACATACAAGAGAAGGTAAGCAATATCATTATTTTGTGTGTAAATAAAGAGAGAGGGATCAGCTGAACTAATGGTAAACCCCATATCAAAAAGGTGTAGACTAATTCGATTATACCACGCCCGCGGGGCTTGCTTAAGACCATATAGAGCTTTATGTAAATGACAGACATGATCTGGAAAGGCAGTATGTATGAATCCGGGTGGCTGAGCCATGTAGACAGGAATATCCAGCATTCCATTTAAGAAGGCATTGCACACATCCAATTGTTGAATGGTCCATTTCAGAGATAAAGCTATGGTTAGCACAACTTTGATGGTTGGGGATTTAATCACAGGACTAAACGTTTCAAGGTAGTCAATACCTTCCTCTTGTGTGAATCCTTTTGCTACTAGCCGAGCCTTGAATCTATCCAAGGAACCATCAGATTTAAGCTTTGTTTTGAAGACCCATTTACTGCCAACAACATTCATATCAGGAGTACGAGGTACCAATGTCCAAGTATGATTTCTTCGTAAGGCTTCCAACTCGACTAGCATAGCTGATCTCCAATTATCATTTTTTAGAGCACTCTGAATAGTTTTTGGAACACTTGGAGAGGAGATGGTTGTGCTAAGGGCATATTTGGGATTCGGTTTTACAATTCCTGACTTCAACCGAGTCTGCATTGGATGTCTGGGAGCAATATCAGATGGAGTGATAGTAGTGGGAGAAGAAGAAGAAGATAAAGGTGAAGAAGAGAACGAGGAAATGGTTACAGGGGTAGATGGTTGAAGAGGGATAGCCGAGGCATGTGCAGAGGTATTAGGATGACACCCAATTGAATCGTGCTCAGTAGATATGGCTGGCTCATTGATATCAGGCAGAGAAACATCAGTACAATTATTGACATCCATGACAGGAATAGAAGAAGAAGACAGGCGGCTGTCATTGACAGAGATACTAGATGATGAGTCTGCAAGAAATTCAGAGTAGTTCGATATATGAGATAACACAGGTGATGACACCTGATTGTCCTTAAATGGAAAAATTGATTCATCAAAGAACACATGCTTTGATACATATAATTTGTGTGTGTGAATATGAAAACACTTGTAACCTTTGTGTTGAGCACTATATCCCAAAAACACACAGGGTAGAGAACGAGGTTCCAGTTTATCCTTAGCATATGGTCTCAAGTAGGGATAACAGAGAACACCAAACACCTTAAGAGAGGAGTAATTGACTTGCTGCTTGTATAAAGAGTAAAAGGGTGTTTGCATAGCAATGGCAGTAGATGGTAGCCGATTGATTAAGTACACAGCAGTAGCAAAGGCATCATCCCAGTAGGATTTCGGTACTTGTGCTTCAAACATCATAGATAGGCCGAGTTCAACAACATGGCGATGTTTTCGTTCAACAGCTCCATTTTGGGCATGATCATGTGGACAGGAGAGACGGTGAAGAATACCTTGCTGGGAAAAGAAAGTTTTAAGACGATTATTAACAAACTCTCCTCCTCCATCAGTTTGAACCATCTTGATTTGAGCACTGAATTGATTCCGTAGAAAAGCACATAGGGAGACAAAATTATCATAAAACTCATCTTTATTACGCAAAGGAATGAACCAAGTGAACCTGGTACAGTCATCTATTACAAGCGCAAAATAGTTAAATCCTGCTTTGGAGGTAACTGGAGCTTTACCCCAAACATCACAGTACAGAAGTTGAAAAGGAGTGCGAGACACATTATGAGATACAGTAGTAGGGAGCTTTCTGCTTTTGCTTATTTGGCAGCTGTTACAAGTTTTCTTTGTAGAACTACTAGAATGTATCAGCTTGTTTCGGAGAAGATGTAACAAGACATCATGATTGGGATGTCCAAGTCGCTGATGCCAGATGTCGCCACTGGCTTTATTGACGTTATTGCAGAAGAAGGAGGACTTCAGAGTATCAGCCTTGACAGCTGATGAAGTCGAGCTATGAAGAATGTTTGAGCTGAAACTGGGTGATGAGGCTTGAAGAAGATACAGGCCGTCCTTGCATCTACCTTGTGCTAGAATTCGGTGACTCTTCAAATCCTTTATAAGGAACATGTCATGAGTAAAGATAAAATAACAGGGAAAAGAAGAAGTAAGACGTGAAACAGAGAGAAGGCTCCTTTTAATTTGTGGAACAACAAGAACTTGTTTTAGAGGAATAGCAGCAACATTATTCAAGGAGCCATCACCAATCTGAGATATAGGCAAATAACTACCATTGCCGACCATGATGCAGTTTGTTCCTCGGTAAACTCGTAGGTTTCCTAGATTACCTGAAGTTTGAACGATATGATCTGTAGCCCCAGTATCTACATGCCACTCAGTGAACTGATTATCATTAACTCGTAAGGCAGCTAGAGCTGTAGTAGTTTCAGTCAAAAGTTTAGGGGCCTCTGTGCTTTGATAGTTTGAGTCAAACCTATGCCAGCACTTGAAGGCAGGATGACCCCGTTTTCCACAAATCTGACAGATAACAGGTGGACGAGATGGTTCAGAAATAGTTACACCATTACTAGTATCTTGCTTAGCAAACTGAGAGAAGCTTCGTCCTTGAGATGAGTAGTGGTGTGGAGACCCTGAGGTAGTGGGAGCAGTACCAAGAATCCCTGAGTTGTAGGTGATAGCATGTGGTGAGTATCCTCTGCCACGACTCATTCCTCGTCCTGTAGCTCTTCATCTAGATGAAAAATTGGCTTGCATGTGAGAAGCAGGTTCTGCGGGTGTCTTGCTTGAATAGAAAGCAACAGTAGATAGAGCAGGCTTCCGTGCCTTTCTTCGTTCATAGTCTTGAAGAAGAGAAATGAGATCAGTGTAACTAGGAACAGGAGGTTTTAGCATAGAGATCACAAAATTCTCATAGTCAGGTGTATCGAGGCCATTCAGAAGAGTGAATGCCTTCTCTTGCTCGCTCACAGGATGCCCTATGGCATTTAACTGATCACAAATGTTTTTGAAGTTTCTCAGATAATCAGACAGAGACGCTGGTCCTTTTTGGAAAGTACGGAGTTGAGATTTCAGTTCAAACTCTCTAGATTGAGTGGACTCAGCGAATTTCTTAGAAAGAGTCTTCCAGACATCTGCCGAGGTTGAGCAACCAATCACGTCACCCATGACCTCCTCAGATAGGGAACCACTGATCCATCCTTTAAGAAGACGATCAGTTTTGAGCCAGAATTTGTAATTTGGATTAAGATCAAGTGTGTCAGGTGAATTTCCAGTTAGACGAGAAGGTTGAACCTCAGTTCCATACAGAAAGCCTTCGATACTACAACTTTCAGCAAGAGTTTTAATCTGAGACTCCCACAGAAGAAAGTTGTGATGAGTCAATTTGATAGAGATAAAATTGGACACATTGAGACCAATCGGGTACGGATAAGGAGAGGAGAGAGACTGAGAATTTAGATTTTGAATTGACGACACCTCTGAATCAGATCCTGGACTCATTTTCGTAGCAGCAGAACAGATTTGGGGAAAAGAAGAGAAGCAGTCAGCAGAAGAGGAGAGTGAGTAGGAAGAGGGATATTACTGATCTGAGATCAGATCTGAGAAAGCAATCCGCAGGTGACGAGGAGGGAGTAAGGATGCCGTGGATGCGATGAAGAAGCTCCTTAGATCTGCTCGTTGCTGAGATCTGAAGAAGACGCCGTAGGTTCGCCCGCGATGCAGGAGAGAGAGAGAGAGGATCGATCCGCTCGTCGATGAGGAGGCAGAGAGCTTGGAGAAGAACTCGATGAAGGCTGCTTCGCTGAGATGTGGAGAAGACGCCGGGCAGAGAGCTTGAAGAAGAACTCGATGAAGGCTGCTTCGCTGAGATCTGAAGAAGACGCCGCAGGTTCGCCCGCCGATGCTTTGAGATCTACTAGCCGATGAGAAGACAGAGAGAGAGCTCCACGCTTGCTTTGAGAAGAAGAAGATTTAAGAGGCGAGAAGAGAAGAAACGAAGAAGAACGCTGATCACACCTTCCCTTAGCTTAGGGTTTGAGTGAGGAAGGGGCGGAAGACGAAGAAGAAGAGAGGCGGATCTGGAATCTTCGATTCCACAGCTCTGATACCATGTTGAGCTTAAGGTGAAGGTGTTGTCGTGATCAGCACTGAGCCGAGTCACTCGACAGTATATTTATACAAGCGAGGATAACATGTACAAATTACAGAAGGGAAACATAATTGCATAACAGACCCTGATAGTTATTATAAAAGCTATATAGTCTAATAGAAACATGGGCATTTGGGACGGGGGTATTTTCATAAATTTAATGATGGGTCAGAATGGACGGATGCACATGCAGATTCCATTTTGCCGCGGATCTAAGTGAAAAAACCCCGCCACAATAGGCAAATACAACTCACCCTAACATTTTCCCCAATCCGCCGCAAAACATGTTCCGATACAACCTAACGGGCTCCAGACTTCGCAGTGCGCAGCGGTGAACTCAACTGAGAGGACAGCGGTCGACGGCAGCATCCTGTGGGCGGCAGCGCACACGCGTTGAATAGCGGCTTCGGTGAACCGTCACCTGGGCGGAAAGCATCCTCTGTTCTTAACGGGCTAGACGCAGCAGCGCAAACAGAGGAAAAAGATCGGCATCCCGCATTTGATAGATTTGTTTCTAATCAGAACAACCCCTCTAAGATTTATCATACTGAAGCATCTTGGCAACATTGATAAAACTAGGGCCTAGTTTGGCCGACAACTTCTCAAATTCTGGTATTCTGATAGATAGTATTAGTATTATTAAGGTAGCGTGAGAGGTGATCTGTACGCGGCTTGCTGGTTTCGCGGTCTGTCCGTGGGAAAGAAAAATGAAACCAGGGGGAAAACCGGAGAAGATGCTGGTATTCTGAGTACCTCCGATTTGGGCGTGATTGGAAAAGCACGTTCTTACTATCATCACAATTACAGGACAGCGGTTATGAGTACCATGTACAACGGAAACGGCTATCTGTTATCATACTAATTACCTGCATTTAAGAAATCGGCGGCCAAACTAGGCCTAGGAAACCAATTTCTCTGTATTTGGATAGTCGTTTGCTTTATGTAGGTGATCTTTCGGCAGCACATTTCTCTCTTATATTGTATAAAAAAATTTATCTTTTATACAGCCGCTTATCATATCAATTCCATCTAAAACTTCTGTTTAATACTATTCTTTATAGCTATTTTCCTCTTTCACCAATTGTGAATCCAGATTGAATTCACAAATACCATGTTTCTTTCGGTCCCTACAGACCATCTTTGACAAAACAGTAGGAACACAACTGATTTTGTGTCCCTTGTTGTCATTCAAGAGTAAATCACAGTAGTAATCTATATTTGTCCTCTTAATCTTGACATGCACAGAGGGTATTTGTCTTATCTATAAAACTCTCACACCTTTTGAAGTTGCTCATAGGCCTAACAAAACATGGATATCAAATCTGAACCTCTGTCTCCTTCCAAATAACAAATATAAACGTTTGTTTAGCATTAAACTTGTTTCGGTCATGCTAACAAAAGAGGCATCTTTTCCTAACTCTAAGAAAAGCTAATATGTCTTATTTAAATGTCACATTCACTACTGTAAACCAGGGCACTTTGGATGGGGGTATCCAAATAATTCACCTTTATTGACCGTATTCTCGTTCACGATAAGTGGAAATTATAAACCATTGGCTTACTTATTTGTTTCCCAACAACATTCTCATAATAATTTTTGGAGGAGCATTATGTGGCTATATCTTACTCTTTATTAAAATGATTTTCTAGATGCAAGGCAATGTAATTTTCTATTTCTTGCAAAATTAACTAGTCGTCTATAGATCCTCCAACTCTAGAAAATTATTTTGAGAAAATGCACTATACTATTAGACTTAAGCAAACCTTAGATATGTGTGTACAAATGTGAGTATGAATTTCCATTTCTATATGCCACAAGCACATAAAAACAATCCTAAATAATTATTCTTTTCAATGATCCATGTTTTCCACCATATATGATTATATAAGTCCTCTTTACCCTTCTTTCTTTGTAATTTTTAACTTACCAATTAAATTACTTATATCTGAAACAAATTTCATCGACCCTTAGGTGTAAGATTAGTTGAGATGATGTTTGTTGGTAACTTGTAAGAGTCATTTTCAAGAAGTATGGTTGGTAGAATTTTTAGGATGCCATTGGAAACACGGGATATATGTGGTAGTCAAATCCCATGTGCAACCCATGGTCATACAATATACTTCGCCATGAATCCTCCATTCATTGTCATCCATTAGTTTTAATTAATATTTTTGTAATTGCATCCTAATTCTGATTATTTACCACCACATATTTTCTAATGATTGTCATTAAATAATTAAAATATCATTTTTATGTTATGTATACCATGAAACTTTTTTTTTTGTAACACCCAACGAAAAGTAAAAATGATCATATGGAGTTTTTTCACCATAGTTAGATTGTCTCCTTCTATTGGAAGCATGTGACTTAGAAACTAATGCAAAATACTTGTAAAAAGGACTATAATTTTGTGGTTGACATGAATATGTTTGTTTGGTATTTGTTTGAAGGATTTATCAAGATGGAAAACAACTTTATACAAGATAAGAGTTGGATGTATAATTGCAACTCCAAATTTGAGAGATTAAACGATATGCACTTTCGTCAGGGTGTGGAGTTGTTCTTAGATTTTGCTTTCAAAGATAATCCTAGCTCTCAAAAGCTATGTCCATGCAAAAGTTGTGAGAATATTATCCATCAACATTTAGATGTTGTTCGATATCATATCTTGTGTATGTGTTTATCAAATATAGACCATCTCTTATTTATTTATTTAGAGTTACAAAAGTTCCATATGGACATGTTGGTTGAATATATATATATATATTGAAAATGGACATGGTTTGCTATGCATTTTGATGTTTTGGTATGTATATGTTGGTCAAATATTTGGATCATCTCTTATTGTGAGGATTACTTTGTATCTTGAAGGTACCTTTGAAGATTCTAGAGGAAATCTTTCTGGCCTCAGACGCTCTTTGAATTCTATAATGCCTGCAAATGATGGTTCTCAAGGTAATCAAGAGTTTATAACTTATCCTTTTTACATAGGGTACACCTTCTTGATATTATTTATATAATTAGAGTTTTAAAAGTTCCATATGAGCATGTTGGTTGAATTAATATATATGTATATCTTGTTGTATTCAAATTCAGTTGGTGTTTCCATGAATTCAAGAAGGGATATTTCTAGCCCAGTGGTTCCAAATAATACTACACAAATATCGAATGATGAATTTGAAAATGGACATGGTTTGTTATGCATTTTGATGTTTTGGTATGTATATTTTGGTCAAATATTTGGATCATCTCTTATTGTGAGGATTACTTTGTATCTTGAAGGTACCTTTGAAGATTCTAGAGGAAATCTTTCTGGCCTCAGACGCTCTTTGAATTCTATAATGCCCACAAATGATGGTTCTCAAGGTAATCAAGAGTTTATAACTTATCCTTTTTACATAGGGTACACCTTCTTGATACTATTTATATAATTAGAGTTTTAAAAGTTCCATATGAGCATGTTGGTTGAATTAATATATATGTATATCTTGTTGTATTCAAATTCAGTTGGTGTTTCCATGAATTCGAGAAGGGATATTTCTAGCCCAGTGGTTCCAAATAATACTACACAAATATCGAATGATGAATTTGAAAATGGACATGGTTTGTTATGCATTTTGATGTTTTGGTATGTATATGTTGGTCAAATATTTGGATCATCTCTTATTGTGAGGATTACTTTGTATCTTGAAGGTACCTTTGAAGATTCTAGAGGAAATCTTTCTGGCCTCAGACGCTCTTTGAATTCTATAATGCCCGCAAATGATGGTTCTCAAGGTAATCAAGAGTTTATAACTTATCCTTTTTACATAGGGTACACCTTCTTGATACTATTTATATAATTCAAAGAGGAGCTCCTATTGGTGAAGTATCTAGGAAATTGACTAATTTTCTTGGAATTTGTGCGAAGAAAGGCATGTATTTTCCATTGCACAAAGAATGGGGTGCAGATCATATTAAAGGTTTTGAATCCATTATGGATGATGTTATGGTATGTGAATAAAAACTATACATCAATAGTACACCTACTTTTAATATGTATTGTCTCTAACAATTACTTTTTTGGAGTACTTTGAGTTTGTCATGATAGATGGAGAGACAATTGCAGATATGCAAGCTGTTGTATATTGGTGCTATGGTAATGTACAGAAGAAAGTGAGATCTTGGAGAAACATATTAAAAGATAAAAGTTGTACACCAGAGAATCCAAATGAAGAACGTAAAGAAACACCAGATTCAAGAGTCACTGATTGGGAATGGAATAGATTATTGGAATATTGGAGGTCTGAAGCAAAACAGGTATTTTATAAAAATTTGAGTTATGATATATTCTTGATTTTTTTTCTAGATAAGACAAACTTTTAATTTTTTTGTTTTTCATAGGAAGAGTGCATGAGGAACAAAATAAATCGTAAAGGTCCTCGCCCCACACATAGAACAGGAGCAAAGTCATATTCTCGTTGTTATCATGAATGGGTAAATATTGATCATTATAGTTTTTATGTTATGTTGTATTGTATGTATGATCTTTATATATTATATATTAATTTCCTTATGATGGTGATAGATTGAAAAGGGAATCATAGCATCTGAATCTGAGGCATATCTTAAGTACCACCAAAATCCAAACGGTGAATACTTAGACGAGTACACCAAGGAAAAATGTGTAAGTTTCTTATGACCCATGCTTTCAATTTATAATAAGTTGTCACTTTTTGAATACCTAATAAGTATGTACCTAGCATGTATAAATTCAGATTTGTACTCCTGAAAAATAACTATCCAATTAAGTAGTGCCTCCTCTCATTATATTTGTTTGGATCGACAACTAACTACAGGAAGAAATTGCCTCAAAATGTGAACAAAGACAACTTCAGAGGTCAACAAATCACATGGCTTTTATTCGTGTGCTTGATGATGTAATTGGAGAACACCATGGTGGTTATGAGAGGGGCTATGGAATTGGTGCTTCTAGACAAAGGTGGAAAGCATCTCATTTACAACAAATTCAAATGAGACCTTATGTTAGGCAACAATTACGGATTAAGGAGTTGGAAGCAGAACTTGCAAGTTTAAGACATGTACAGGTGAGCGATCTCATAAAATACTCAGTTATATGAATCATTTTTTAATCAAGTTTATATTTTATAGAGAAATCAGGAAGGAACGTGTAACTCTCGTGAACCACACACATCAAGCAGTAACAATGACACTCGTGTATGTATTTCAAACACATAATTTTATATGATTGTATGGTCATTGAACTTACATGTTTCATTCTCCTAAATCACAGCATCGCCATTCACCACAGATGTCTTGTGGCCCTTGTGGCCATTAAACAACTATCTTTGAAGAATGTATGTTCTATGATATTAAATATATTTCATAATTGTTTATATGTAGTAGATCATTAGAAGATTTTTATTCTTTACAGATAATAAAGATGCCAGATTTTGTCAAGCTTATTGTAATTATCAGTCCACTGGCTTTTATGAAAAAGGACACACATGCATAACATTTTGCCATTTTGGAACAAAGGTTGTTCTCCTTTGATAGATAAGTCTCATGAATGGTTTATGAAGAACAACTATGCACACCAGTGTGCCAGGTCATTTAGCTAAATCTTTTTTGCATTGACAATGGACTACTCAAGGAAATATTGATGCATTGGGCTAAAGAGAAGGCAAGTACTCTAGGGTATGTATGGAAGATTTCCATTAAATATTTCAGGGTATTCAAATTATTCCATACACTTTAGAATATTTATGGTATAGTATTCAATATGTTATCTAATTGAACTCTTTTTATGCAGTCATCATGTTATCCCCTTCACACTCATGTTATCTCTTGCATTCTGGTGTTCCAACTGCTGGTTGGCAAAAGGATCAGAAGAATATCCACTTGTCTTCACATTTCAAAAAGTATAATTGGGGTAGCTATAGCTATTTCCAAAAACCATTCACTAAGTAAGTCTCCTACTTATGTTATACTTAAAAGTAAAATCAATTGTTAACATAATTTTCAAGATGAACATTTGACCTTGGTTACAAAGGGAGAGGATACACTACTACAGAAAAAACCTTTGGCGTCGGTCTTTTAACCCCATTTGGCGTCGGTTTCCGACCGACGCCTATGTGGGCGCCGCTAAAGGTCGAACACTTCGGCGTCGGTTTTTTAACCGAAGCCTATTTAACCTATAGGCGTCGGTCTTTTAGTAGATAACCGACGCCAAAAGGGTTCGCGCCACAGAAAATGGCGTCATCTAGGGCACTTTCTGCGTCGGTGATTTACTAAAAGACCGACGCCTATATTCCATGTAGCGTCGGTCTTTTAGTAGATAACCGACGCATAAAGTGTCCTAGATGACGCTGTTTTCTGTGGCGTGAACCCTTTTGGCGTCGGTTATATACCAAAAGACCGACGCCTGGTTGTTTAAATGGGCGTCGGTTCGATACGAATATCCGACGCCATTTCCAGGACTGCTTTGGCCACATCAGGCGTCGGTTATCTATACATAACCGACGCTGTAGGTCTTTGTTGATGGTTTTCTATAAATAACCGACGCCTATTTATATTTTTTTTCATATCAGTTTGCATGCCTGCTGTGGCTGGTCAGCAGGATAAGAACCTGCAGTTCAATTTTCTGAACTGCAGGTTTACGACATCCATTGATATCAGCCTACAAACAGGCCGCAAACCTGCAAAAGTCACAAGGAAAATTTCACACAAGTACATACATTCAGACATCAATTCAATTCTCACATTCACACATATAGAAACATTCAAATAAATTTATTAACATTCAGAAATATTCATTTACAAAGTATCATTCATTATCTCTATCAACATCCCAATTATATCTTACAGTTGCCACTGCTTGTATGGCTTTTGCCCATTCTTCTCTTACTTCATTTAATGCTTCCATCGTATATGGAGCATGTATATTTTTTAAGCGTTTACCTATAGTGTGGTCAGTTTTAAACACCTGCAAAGAGAATGATGTATATATATAAGTAATAATATAAAAATAAGATTGATATATTTCATACTAACTAATGAGACTATATATAATACCTCATGTATGCTATCGATGTCCAATGCGGCATGTTTGATAATCATCTGCATAAATCGCATCACATAGTATGCGCATGCCCAGCCATTGTCTTGTGTAGCACACTATAAATTGAAACATACAAAATAATACAACTAAGCACAATTCACATCAATGATATATACATTGGAGTTGGGGAGTCGGGAACTTACTTGTACGTTCTCCCAATTTATTGGCTGGTTCTTTTTCCTTGGGACCTTTCCTCCAGCCTTTTTGAATGCATCTAAACCCCTACATGTTAATATAACACAGTAAATTGCATAAGTAAATAGTAATGTAATAAAAGATGTTAACGGATATAAAAATGAAATATTTCTCACCAGAATAATGGCATTCTCATTACGTGTCCAATTTTAGGGTTCAATGTACTCCCCGCAGGATCTAGATAATAAACAGTGAATGTCTCGGGGACAATAACTAGTAACTCCCAATGTCTACCGCTAGAGGTAAGAAGTTAACAATTAATAACTCAAAATGCAAAATAAAAATGGAATTTTCTTAAGTCCAAATTATAAATAAAGTAAACTTACTTGACATTGAATGGAGCTATTATTATCGTCTTCTTTTGCTGACCAAAAATTGTAAAAGCATCTATACAGTATTGTTGAACATTATCAGGGTCTTTAGCTACCAAACTAATCAATGATGGAATCAAAAATCCCAAATGATCAAATGCAAATTGTTTGCAATGATCTTCGACTAAGTAGCTGCAAAACATATAGGCGTATGCATTAATATATAAGAAACCAGATCACCGGATCTTACACAAGGTATATGGATGTATAAACAAGATCTCACCTTATCCATGTCTCTATCATTGATGTATTCAGCCAATCATACATAAACAGCTCAATAATATCTTGTATAAATAAAGAGCTATCGTATGATTGACCTGCATAATATGCATCTAAAGAAATAATTATAGGGCAATGTACATTATGTGCCCGTAACCAACATGCCATTCCCCTACAAGCAGGACCTAACGGGTATGTTAGGTCAGTTGGAACCCAATCGGGTAATGCGGGAAGTGGAAGTGGAGGCCTAGGTGCTCCTGGTGTCTTCTTTTTAACCTGTACATATAATTTCAGATCAGTTGACATCATATATACACATTAACAGTCTAAATCAATGTAAATTTATCTTACAATTTCAGTCATGTAGACGACATCTGCTTTGGGCCACAATATCACCCCGCCTTCTGCATCAGCAAGTCTATCAATATTCGGGTGGGGATATGGCAATGTAGCTTCTCTCCAATTGGGTAACACACGTATCGGGCTCACACGAACGTAGCCCTGTGGCATTGGAGTCCCGTGAAACATTGCCCCAGGAAGGGACGGGTAAGCCTGCGCCTCTGCAACAACGTAGTCTTGCATTCTTAAGCGGCATGGCTTCAATGCCTACAAATTTACGTAAAGAATATTATACATATATACATATCATCTTGAAAACATAACAACTTGAAAAGACTAACTACAATGTCATAAACAATACTTACAGCAGACGTGCTAGGCGATGGGTCTCCAGGATTACTCGCAGTCTGTGCATCAGGAGAAGAGTGGGTCTCCATAGGCGTATTGGAAGCATGAGATGCCTGCCACCGCAGCAATTCTTCCTTGACCTTCTCAGCAACTACATCGTTGACCTTCTTAGCAACTAAATCCTCAACTCTCTTATTCTCCTATACATGGATAAAAGAAACATTAGCTTCTTATTAATGAATTTCCTTTTGCAGTAACATTCTAAAATAAGAATAGGTTACCTCTTCTTGAGAAAGTCCCGCTCTGGGTTTGCGCTGGGATGGCCCAAAGAATGTTTTGATGCCAACACCAGCGCCGGCACCTCTAACACGTCCATGATGCTCTGGGTTACCCAGAGCAACTGTCAATTCATCCCTTGTACCCTGAGGGATGAACGTGCCTTGTTTCCTTTGCTCGTGCAGCTCCCGCTAATCACCATAAACAGAAATTGATAAGTTAACACCACAAATAATCAATATTCAAACGATTTCTCTAAGAGTTGTATTTTACCATTTTTGCAGCCGCCTCAGCAGTTACAGGCTTTTTTATTTCACCCTTCTTGTTTTGCCTGCCAGCTATCCAGATATCATGGTGAGGCATGGGTGTGGCAGACTCCTGAGTAGGAGCAGACTCCTGAGTAGCCGCAAACTCTGCCTGTAGTCTTTGGCGAACGCTTGCATAGCCTTTTGGACCCATAGTGTGGTCATGCACATTCAGTGCACGCCTTGCTTTTTGTGTGTCACTGAGGGCCTAGTTAGTATGCACATTAATGATTTGGTTAGTAGCACTAAATGCTAATCTTGAATAGGTGAATACAATGTATATTAATTAAATTGGGAGTGACACCTAATACCTTGAATTCTTCAGATTTTCTTGAAGCAACAAAATTGTCCCAATCTTCTTTGTCCAAGAAGTTCCATTGTTCAAGGGCTGACTTCTTCTTCTTATCACCCTCTTTTATGTATTCTCTATTCAGATTTGTCCTATAATTCCTAAGCATCTTTCCAGCGCGTTGCATCACATTTTTACGATGCAACTTCTCATCCAATGCAAACAGGTTCTGTAAAATAGAAATGTTATTAACTAGTATCCAAAATAGAATTGCAAATAATAGAATTTGTAATCTACAAAATAGAATTGCAAATAATAATAACTCACGCATAAATCCTTCCATATCAAGTCTTTTTTCCCTTGAGGAACTTTATGCCAATTATCATATTTAACACCACAATGGCTCCGAGTGGTACACCCAAGATAGTTTACAAAATTATTGCGGTTCACTCCAATTGGATTTCCTCCATTATCAAACTCCACCACCAATTTGGATCCACTACCACTTAGCGCTAATAACTTCTTCAACAGAGTGATGCCCCTTTTCTTGTTAAGTGTTTGGTGCTGCGCATCAAGTTGCTCCAGTGCTTCAGTGGGTACAGGTTCATCAACCTAAAATTTGACAAAAATAAACACACTAAATTAGCCCAATATAGAAATATAGGATATATGACATAACTAGAAGATAATGAATTTTATAGAAATACAGGATATGTTTTTAGAACTTACATTAGTATCCTCGCCATGCTCGTCATGGACATCATGCTCATCATGGACTTCATGCTCATCATGGACATCATGCTCATCATGGTCAGCCATCTGAAAATGTCATTTAAAAGGCAAACATTTAGCATTTGTATTAACTAGAAAAAGGCAAACATTTAGCATTTGTATTAACTAGAAAAAGGCAAACATTTAGCATTTGTATTAACTAGAAAAAGGCAAACATTTAGCATTTGTATTAACATACATGTCTCTAAAATTGTGATCTTTTATCAATTAACAATCCTTCATTGTGATCTCCGCGCACATATAAGTCATCATTAGCTTCAATATTTTGTGGAGTGGGCAACCCAACTGAGAATGGACTGGAGTCATCATACTTATCATAGTACTCTTCTTCATCTATAGGATCTTCAATGAACTGTCTTTTACCATGAAGAACAACCGACCATTTATCATTCGCAGGATCATCGATATAGAATATTTGTTTCGCCTGTGATGCCAATATGAATGGTTCACCCTTCTCACCAATCTTTTCAAAGTTCACCAAAGTGAAACCCAATTCATCCACTATAACTCCTTTGGTGTTATCAACCCAATTACATTTAAAGAGCGGAATTTTGAAATCTATGTAGTCAAACTCCCAAATGTCCTCAATGACACCGTAATATGACATTTTAGCTTTATGTGGACTCTTATCCTTTGCACTTGCAAAGTACATAGTCGACGCTTGAAGAGTGACCCCACTATTTTGGATGACACTCTTATCATCTTGGCGCTTTGTGTAATATGTGAATCCATTAATGTCAAACCATTCATAAGACATAACATTCGGTTTTGGTTTAAAGGCGAGGCATTTGATAGTTTCTGTAATATCATTTGGTGTTTGAGATAGTTGATGTAAGACTTTATCTTCAAACCACTTAGTAAAAGTCTTATTATGCTCTCTAGCAAGCCACATTGAACTTGCTCGAGGATGTTGTCTCTTTATGAAATTGGTATGTTCCTCGATATAAACACTCACTTCGTCCATATTGTGTAAAATATACAAGTGAGCTTGTTCCAACTGCTCACGGCTGATTACTTTCACCCGTGATCCCAAAATTCCTTTGCCCTCCTCAATATTCTTGTCATTATCAGGAGTGTCATTACCACTGAGAAAGTCATTGCAAAAATCCATAACCTCTCTCGCCACATAACCTTCAATAATACTCCCTTCAGGCCGATAACGGTTTCGAACATCACCTTTAAAAACGCTCATGTATCGTTCAAAGGGATACATCCAATGCAAGAAAACTGGTCCCAACATTTTCACTTCCCTAGTCAAGTGGACAACAAGATGTACCATGATATCAAAGAACGAAGGAGGGAAATACATCTCAATCTGACATAGGGTAACAACCACTTCTCTTTACAAATTATCGAGAGTATCAGGGTCAATAACTTTGCTGCATAGACTGTTGAAAAAGAAACAAAGTCTGGTAATTGCAAACCTTACATGCTTCGACAATATAGATCGAATTGCCACGGGCAATATTTGTTGCATTAGAGTGTGACAATCATGAGATTTAAGACCTATCAACTTCAGATCTTTCATTGATACCAATCTACGGATGTTGGATGAGTAACCATATGGCACCTTAACATTTACCAAGCATTCACAAAAAGTTTTCTTCTCCTTTCTAGACAACGTGTAACAAGCGGGAGGTAAGTATGTTCTTTTATTACCCATTTCACGTAATTCTGTTAATTCTGACCTTATTCCCATTTCACGTAGGTCCAGTCTGGATTTTATCCCATCTTTAGTCTTACCTGGTATATTTAATAGAGTACCAATGATGCTATCACAGACATTTTTCTCAACGTGCATTACATCGATACAATGCCTGACTGTCAAAGAACTCCAATAAGGAAGATCCCAAAATATTGACTTCTTCTTGAATGAAGAATTGTCACTCCGTGTGGCCATACTACATTGTGATTTCTTACCAAATTCATTGACAATGTCTTTTACTCTTTCATAAACAACATCCCCTGGTATAGGTTTAGGTGCACTCCGTTCATCATTCCATCCATTGAATGCTTTGCGCTTCCTACGATACGGATGGAATTTTGAAAGAAACCTTCGATGACCAAGATATACAGTCTTGCCGCCATGTTTTAGTCTTATTGAATCAGTGTTTTCTTCACATATAGGACACGCTTTAGCTCCTTTGACACTATATCCAGAAAAATTCCCATATGCTGGAAAGTCATTAATAGTGCAAAACAACATAGCGTGCAAACGAAATGTCTCTCTTGCTGAAGCATCATAGGTCATCACACCTTTAGCCCAAAGTTTCTTTAAGTCATCAATCAAAGGTTCAAGATAAACATCGATATCATTTCCGGGTTGTTTAGGGCCCGATATCAACAATGACAACATAACGTACTTATTTTTCATACACATCCAGGGAGGAAGATTGTATATAACAAGCATGACTAGCCAAGTGCTATGTTGGCTGCTCAATGTCCCGTACGGATTCATCCCATCTGTACAAAGCCCAAGTCTTAGATTCCTATCTTCTTCACCAAATTTAGGGTACAATAGATCAATCTTCTTCCACTGTGGGGAATCAGACGCATGTCGTAGGATCCCATCATTATTTTTCTTAACATCTGTATGCCACCTCAAATTCTTCGCATCTTTCGGATTTGTAAACAAGCGTTGAAACCGTGATATTATAGGTAGATACCACAACACCTTGGCAGGAGAACCAGTTTTGGACTCCCCCGAAGTCGTCAATTTATACCGTGACGCACCACATTTTGGACAATCTTTCAAATATACATAGTCCTTTTGAAATAATACACAATCATTCGGGCATGCGTGTATCTTCTTGGCCTCCATTCCCATTGGGCACAACATTTTCTTTACCTGGTATGTTGAGATTGGAAGCTCGTTTCCTTCAGGAAGCATTTCTTTCAACAAAGTCAACAATGAAGTGAAGCTTTTGTCGCTCCATCTATTGTTAGCTTTCAACTTATACAATCTCAACACAGCGCTAAGCTTCGTAAACTTAGCACAGCCTATGTATAACGGTATCTCAGCATCATGCACAATGTTTGTAAAGATAGGAGGTGGATCGGTGTGCTCTACCCTACAACTATCCAGCATCGCTTCAACGATGTCTGCTGGAACTGGTTCGTTCACATTTACGTCATCAGAGGCAATTTCTTCTTCCACCCAAGCACTGCTATCGACATCTACTGGTTTCGATTTTGAAATCTCTCCATGCCAGTGCCATTCTGTATAGCCTTGTACAATCCCGTTGCACATGACATGACTTTTGATTTCCTCACCAGTGTTGACTTTCAAGTTGTTACCGCAATGCCTACATGGACAGTAAAACCTATCTGTAGGTTTTTTCCTATGTTCCTCGGCAAATCTAATAAACTGATCAAGACCAGATATAAACTCTGGGGTGCAACGATTACGAATGGACATCCATGATCTATCCATTCTATGATCAGAGAAAACAAGTATATATTAGGAAACAAGTATATATTAGGAAAAGATTAGGCAGCATTTCCCCGCTGTTCTCTAAGTACATATGTACTTAGAGAACAAACGGGGAAATTCCAACAAACACATTTGATGTCATTCTTATATATAATAAATGTGTACCACCTATCCCATCCTTGAACACCTAATCTCACTAGTAAGTGTATACTCCTAATGAGTCAATCTTGGACGGGTTTCTAGGCCAACAAACACAATAATAGATATCTACAATGAAGCCGGACTCCATACAAACAGTATATAATTTAGTGATTGTTCATTCTAATTTATACCAATGTACAAGTAATATAAAAAACAATGATTGTTCACATTCTAGGCCAACAAACACATGTGATGTCATTCTTATATATAATAAATGTGTACCACCTATCCCATCCTTGAACACCTAATCTCACTAGTAAGTGTATAATGTGTATTGGGTTTTCGAGAAAATTTCAGCAGCATTTCCCCACTGTTCTCTAAGTACATATGTACTTAGAGAACAAACGGGGAAATGCTACCAAAATTTTCTCGAAAACCCAATACACATTATACACTTACATCCTAAGTGAGATTAGGTGTTCAAGAACAGTCCCAAACCGGGGACTATCCAAGATTTACTCCTAATGAGTCAATCTTGAACGGGTTTCTAGGCCAACAAACACAATAATAGATATCTACAATGAAGCCGGACTCCATACAAACAGTATATAATTTAGTGATTGTTCATTCTAATTTATACCAATGTACAAGTAATATAAAAAACAATGATTGTTCACATTCTAGTCCAACAAACACATGTGATGTCATTCTTATATATAATAAATGTGTACCACCTATCCCATCCTTGAACACCTAATCTCACTAGTAAGTGTATAATGTGTATTGGATTTTCAAGAAAATTTCGGCAGCATTTCCCCGCTGTTCTCTAAGTACATTTGTACTTAGAGAACAAACGGGGAAATGCTACCAAAATTTTCTCGAAAACCCAATACACATTATACACTTACATCCTAAGTGAGATTAGGTGTTCAAGAACAGTCCCAAACCGGGGACTATCCAAGATTTACTCCTAATGAGTCAATCTTAGACGGGTTTCTAGGCCAACAAACACAATAATAGATATCTACAATGAAGCCGGACTCCATACAAATAGTATATAATTTAGTGATTGTTCATTCTAATTTATACCAATGTACAAGTAATATAAAGAACAATGATTGTTGACTTTCTAGGCCAACAAACACATGTGATGTCATTCTTATATAATAAATGTGTACCACCTATAACAAACACATTGTCCAACATTAGGTTCAACACTTGAAACATACATTCGTTTTCAACATAAAAAATTTGTATCATTAGGGTCCAACATGTGGATTATATGGGACATACACATCAAGGTGGTCATAAGGGAGGATATTTCCTTATTTATGAGTAAGCGATATAAGATTAAGATCCATATAAAAATTAGGGCAGAAGTAAGAAATAAATCTTCTTTAGGATACAATAGACCCTTATGGATGTATTTAGGGTCATAGGTACCATCATAGAACAAAAGGGGTACACTCTAGGATTTAAGATCACACTACATCATGTATTTTATACAAAATTACATGTATGTGTATATAAAAAATATATTTATAAGGAACTTCTATACATATCTAATCAACAAATCAGTAATTAACTAAGTATTCATCAATACTTACTATTAATCAGTATCTCTAATCATTAAAATCGGCAAGCAGATCAGAAATTGTAAATAACAAACTATGAATTGTTGAATTAAAGTAATCACTAAAGTAATACTAACCAGTAGTACCAATCATTAATCACTGAAAGCAGCAAGGAAATCAGTAAAACTAATCATGCATTACTAGTATATAAGAAAACCAGTAGTACCAATCATTAATCACTGAAAGCAGCAAGGAAATCAGTAAAACTAATCATGCATTACTAGTATATAAGGAAACCAGTAGTACCAATCATTAATCACTGAAAGCAGCTTACATACCTTTTCCAGCAGTGGTGGTCGAAGCAGGAAGAAGGGGGTGGCGTCGGGCGTGAGCAGGAAGAAAGGAGCTAGGGCGGCGGTGGGCAGGCAGGTGGGCACCAGGCGTGGCGGCGGCACCGGTTCTAAGGCGTGGCGGCGGCGCAGGCGGTTGGAGCAGCAGGGCGGGCAGCAGGGGCGGGCAGCAGGGGCGGCGGAGAAGAAACGCGCCGGAGAGGGGCGCCGAAGAGGGGACGCCGGAGATGGGGCGCCGGAGAGAAGCGCCGGAGAAAAACTAGCAGCAACAGCAGAGAAATCGCCGGAGAAATCGCCGCAACAGGGAAATATGGTAGCAATGAAATAGAAGAAAGGGGAAGAGTCGGGCGATCGCGGGTTATAAGTTCCAAAATAGCGTCGGTTGTTTACAACAACCGACGCCTAAACAGCTTTAGCGTCGGTTGTTTGCAACAACCGACGCCCAATTGGACGATATTTTCATGAAAATGTTTGGCGGGAACTACCTTCAGCGTTGGTTATACAAGGATAACCGACGCTGAAAGTGACATTTTCGGCGCAAATTTTCATCGCACATAGGCGTCGGTTTTCTAGGTATATAACCGACGCTGACAATGACACTATTTTTTTTATCGAAAAATAGATTTCGCGGGCGACTTTAAGCGTCGGTTTTTTATAAACAACCGACGCTTAATACAAAGCGGTACCCGTGTCTGGCTGGTCTTCGAATATAGACGTCGGTTTGCTTAAACAACCGACGCCTTATATGATAGGCGTCGGTTTTCCTTAATAACCGACGCCCAGAAAAGCGACACTGAATGCTATTTCTGTAGTAGTGATACATAAAATAATATAGTAATATGGATAATTTAGACATAACTACTCTTATGAAATAACCTACTTTTTATGCACTGGTCTTACTTTGTTGTTGGAATCTTTGTAGCTATTTTGTCAGAACGATCGTTGGGGTAAATCGGTACCTGATAAGCATGCGCTCTGTTAGATCTATAGACTTTCGATTTTGCCTCTGCAATCTTGGGGTTAAGGTAACAATGCAACCTTTTGAGATTCAAAAATATGTAGTAAATTTTAGTATGACTTATGCCTCTTTGAATTCATTGATATATCTAATGTTGCCTTCATAAATTAGAGAATAAGCACAAGATCTTAGTCTCTATTGCCTCAAAGCTTTTCTCCAACATGCTATGCCCTTACTGTGGCATGGACCTCCAAGTTAGTTCCATGATTGAAGGCAACACCATTTACTATGATAGGCTAACTACTAATGATTTCTGCTGCACCAATTTGGAATTTTTTTAGGAGAATTTTATATTGTTTTTATGACCGTTTTGTTGCCTTCTCAATTTATATTGACAGCAATACGGAAAGAAATAAATATACTATATCTATATAAATTCAGTGTGTTTTGATATTTATTATCAATTCTTACTGTTCAGTAAATAGAGCTTCAAGCAGGGGAATAAACAACCTCTAGTGTGGAGATATTTGAATAAATTTAGATTATTCAGATATATGGGTAGTATGATCAGACTGGCTTTCAGCCAAATAGCATTAGACTGGCAATTCCAGTTCGATTAATTTCTTATAAATTTTAACAGACATGGGTTTTCTCAACTTTTAGTATTGATCAAATGTTGTTTGATTCTGCTAGCATCTATTCTTGATTAGCAGAAGACGAACTGGATTTCTCATTCTTCATGTCAAATTTATCTTCTACCCACATCTATACGTTCAGCAACTGTCTTTTACTAACATCCCTGAACATCATTTCAAACTCCACATGTTTGATTCTGTTAAAAGAATTGAGCCATTTTCATGTAAATGGTGTGTATGAAAATTTCGATCACAGACATATGAACCAGACTAAACTGGCCAGTATGGTTCAATCTGGAATGATTATGTGGCTTAGTGTCGAGTAATCTTAAAACTCTCTGGACTGGCCTTTAGTAGCTAGACTTGTTTAGGGTCCAGGCCGACCATAATCAGACCCAACAAGAGGATCTATTGGAATATATTTATATGTATTAAAGTCAGTATTAAATTATATCCATATAGCGTTAATAAGATGCTAATAATGTGGATTGGCTTATATGTATTTTCTGGCTTTTTGTATGAAGAACTCGGTTCATTGTTTGAGTTGTTCGAGTTTTCAGCTCTGTCCTTAAGTTTCTCTATCTTGGAGCCACTCTGTTGGTAGGATAGGGTATCCAGGGTCCAGATGCATATTCAAACTGTTATATTCTCTTTGAAAAAACCTACTTCTCCAAAATTCTTCTTACCCTTATATAAAAAATAGAGTCTTGAATCGGCAGAAGCAAAGGCTTTAGAAGTGAGACTGCTCGAGTGGCTGGAGAATGGCAGTGATGGTGAAGCTTTTTGTAAAAGCGATTGGTCCTGAAACATGAAGTGGTGATGGTGCTGCGGTATTTGCATAGTGGTGGCTGCTGGGCAATTATTGGTGCCAACTTGTATGGTCTTCATTCAGGAGTTTTCTTTGTCCGTCAGTAAAAAGAAATGATCAATGGACAGAAGAAATCTGATGTTATATTCATTGCTGAATCTAAATGGATCTTGTCATGGCATTTATATTTTTGTGGAGTACAATGTAAATTCGATTTCTTGAATTTCATTGTCCTGAAGTGATTAAAGTAATAATGTGGATTGGCTTCTTATTATTTTCTATGATAGGCTAACTACTAATTCAGTAAAATATTATCCAATGGTCACTACTGTTGTTAAACATGGCTGTACATAATGATTTCTGCTGCACCAATTTGGAATTTTTTTAGGAGAATTTCATATTGTTTTGACGACCGTTTTGTTGCCTTCTCAATTTATATTGACAGCAAACACCCTAGAAGAACATCCTCGAACCAGCAAACCAGCAGGGGCAAGTCAATAAAGAACTTCCACGAATTGTTTCAAGTAGCAGTTGAATTTTCGAGTGTGTACAAATTTGTATGGGGTCATTGTTCTTTGTATTGAACACTCAAAGATGCTGGTACTTGTATCTGATGCATGTGTGCTAGTATTTCTGAATATTTGTGTACAAACATTTTTATATGAAATGAACAGATCTTGGTGTATTGGCGTTAGATCAAATAGAATGTATTGAGTATCTGATAATGACTGTATTTGTGGTTTCCAGAAAATTAGATTTTACAGTAGCTTTTTTCAATCCCAAAAATAGAGGATACCATGATTCAACGTTCGTGGTATTTGAGAATATTATGGTACTATATTTAATCAGAATGAACAACAGGTGTTGTTGAGTTTGAGTTGTCTGGTATATTGTTTATTAATAAGCTTGCACGTCAGATTGGATGACTTTTGCCGTCTGGTCTGGCTTAACCCGTCCAGACTGATACAGACATTAACGGAGCTCCAGAGGACGACTCTGGTTGGACGGTTCATATAATATTGACTGGAGTCGTCGTTTCCGCTTCACACTGGATGGCTTCAGCCGTTGAAGCTGATGGTGTTTTTACTAGTGTCGAGACGGACGCACCAGATTCGCGGATGATGGCGATGCCGTCCGGCTCCAAGATCTGCTCAAGCGCCTCCCAATCCCACCCATGAGGAGTCCACAAATCAAAAACTTTGAAATCATGCGACCGATCGTTGGCAAATATCGCATATAGATTGAGTGGGATGTCAGCGCACCATCTCGTATCCCAGAACGATAAATCACCTCTTCCCACCACCCACCGGCATAGGGGAAAGAAGTCAGGGAAAGAACACCATATGGATTTCCAGTAAGGTGATGCATCAGATCCGAGCTTTAGGTAAGGAGGGTAGCAACCATAGCGATTAATGAATTGACTGCGATATTTCTGCCTGCAGAAAGTGGACCAGAGAGATCTACCAGCAACGATCTCCCAGCAAGCCTTAAAGGAGAACGCCCGAGTAATAACATCAAGGGGCTCCAGTCCGAGGCCACCCTCGTCAAATGGCCTGGCAATATGGTCTCATGCCAGCCACGCCCGATGAGATCTTCCAGCTCTATCCATCCTAAGGAACTGTGAAAGCATGTTCTCAATCCTATGAATAACACCTTTGGGCATCCCCGTGGTAGAAATGTATATCTATACTATTATAAAAAGAGGGAGTTTTTTCAACTAATTACACACATGCCATTTTACTCCCCCTCAGCCAATAAGAACACAACATTTTGAAATATTGCTCTCTCCTTCACTCACCCTCTTCTCACAAATTTTCTCATGTTTTTTCTATTTTTATTTTCTTTTTTCTCTCACCCATTCTCACCACGTGCCCCACTTTCAAGTGCCACTAGAGGAAAAAAGTTTATAGTCTACAAATTTTACTGTGGACTATGCTTCATAATCCATGGTTTTAACCGTGGAGTATAAAATGACCGTGGACTATTACCGTAGATTAGGTAGCCGTAGACTATTCTCCATACTCCACGGACAAACCCATGGACTATTATAAAACCGTGGACTATTTGAAATTTTGTATCTCAAATTAAAAATCATATAATCCACTGTGATAACCGTGGACTATTATCCTAAAACCGTGGATTGTTTGTATTTTTGTATCTCAAATTAAAAATCATATAATCCACTGTGATAACTGTGGACTATTATCTAATTTATTATTAAATTAAATATTACAGTCCACGGTGAAAATCTCATTTATATATGATGTCACATAAAAAGGAACCTGTTATATTGTGATATTCATTCATGATGTTCTCATATTAGATCTTAAAATTCTAAATATTTAACAATCACAACAAATATATATTTATTTGAGATAATTAAAAAGACATAATACTTTATTCACACTCTACTCAAATTCATGGTAATCATATTACTAGTGATCTCGATAATAAAATGATTCCATAAACAATATCCATATGTTTGAAACAAATAATAACATGATAGCTCAATTTGTCTCAGCCACATCTCTAGAAATTCTAAAAATGTCATAGTATTTCTGTATCCATTCTGGACTTCAACATTACAACATGATGTGTTTTGAGAATCTGATGACATGGTATCACAGTAGCAGTAACTACAACAATGTTGTATGATATTTTAGTCTCTTTCAGATCTTGACTCCTGAGGTCTTTACTTTCTTCCCAAACATGTTGTGTAATTGTCATATTCCTATAAAAACAAAATATTCAAGTCAAACATACATGACAACAAAATATATTTCTCAACATTCATTTATATAGATAACTTAATGAGTTATAATCACAAACAACAGGTCATTGTTTTTGCACATGTTATTATTTCATGACAAGGCAATATAATACAAATATGGCTGTATCATGTACAATATATTCAAATATGTATGTATCTATATTAATTGAATGACACATTAAACATGACATTTCATTTAGTAAGTAACAAGAAAATATACACCAATAACACATTAACTAAACAAAAATATCACTTGTTATGCTTAAAGAAAAAGTAAATCTTACCCAAATGAGGAGAATCAATATTCGTTCCTTCCTATATCAATGATTGAAAAACAACATCAAATATTATTCTAGAATGATATATAAAAATAGAAAAATAAGATAGCTAGCATACTGAAGATTCTAGTGCATCCTCAAAACTAGATTCAAGAGTTGTTGTCTTGTCCTGCAATACCTATGTATAAAGAATTTTTATTTTAACAAATCTAAATATTTAATATAATTATAAAAGATTCTAAATATTAAACAATACATGTGACTCTAATATCTTCAACCGAGCTCGTAAATCCTCAATTTCACTTTCTTTTTCTTTAATATGGCAATATTGTTCTTTGATCTGATGGTCTTTCTCTTGCAACTGGGATTCCCAAGCTTTAGTCACACTTCTATTTGAATTTTCTACCAGCCTCTTCTTCTTTAAATTTCTTCTAGTAATACCTCCGCTTATTCCTCTCACATGCATTGAAAATTAACATGCATTGATCTAAGACACTACTTTTAATAGAAATTGGTACCTTTCATATTTTGCAAGGTTTGCTCTAGGTCTGAATTTTTCTTTTGAGATTGAACTTGGCCTTGAAGATTCACTGGATATCACATTTGAGAAATAAAATATATATCATCTCTATATATCTAGTATGAAAGGTTATTCTACTTGTAACAATTACCTCCACTTGATGGCCTGTCTTTCCCATGAGTTTCAAACTCTTTACTGGAATCCTTGTTTATTGGCTCAGCTTTCTTTATGATATTATTCACAGAAATACGCTTAGGAGGCATTTTCCTATAGGACACAAAAGATAAAGTGAGAGAATATACTTGAGTGATATGAAGGAAGATATATATGATCAAAATGTATTAAAAAGAATGATAATTCTTACCATAAATTGACTATGTTTTCTTTTGTTCGTACACTTAGTTATAATGTTTTCATCTACTTGATTCATTTCAGGATCTACATCCGTTCTTACCCAAAGATCTATATCGTCATCTGACACACTTTCTATTAGAATTTCTTCATCTGATATATTCGTATCAAAAGAGGCAACATCGATGGGAATGTCATATGTGTCTCTAGCAATCCAAGAGCAAGCTATATTTAAATTTCCATCTTTAGGATCAGCAGAATAGAAAACTTGTTTTGCTTGTTCAGGGAATATAAAAGGCTCATCATCAAATGCAAGTTTGGTTGTATCAACAATGGTGAAGTTAAGATAATCCCTTGTAACTCCAACTCCATCATCACTATCATACCAAAAACACTTAAAAAGTTAGTATGGATCTAAATGTTGGAATTGAACTTCATATATAGCCAATAAAACCCCATAATATAAGATGTCACCTGGTCCAACAGTTGCAACCCCGCTGTTTTGTGTTACACGGCTGCACTCTATATAATTTGGTTCAAATGTATATCCATTGACATAATAACCATGATAAGAAAATGCTTTAATTGAAGGTCCTTCAGATAAATACTTGAGCCTTTCTAGAATGAGTTGTTGCCTCCTTAACTCTCTAACCTATTAAAAGTAAATAGGTTTAAGTATTCACATAATACAATTATGTCTAATGATAAAATAAAATTCTTACATGATCTTTAAACCAACGCACAAAATTTCTATGTTGTTCTAATTTGATGTCATCTTCACACCACGAAGGATGTCTAGATCTTAGGATGTCTGCATGATGCCTATAGAAACAATAAAATACACTTCTTGATATGCTACCATAAAATGATTAGAAGAAGTAATTGATAATTTCTTCAACTTACTTTATGTAGACATCGATAGAATCATCATTGAAAAGGATAAATCGGTGTGCTTGATGAGTTTCATCAACAGAAAGAGCAATAATTTGACCTGCTCCAATTGGTCCATCCTCATAGTCTGGATTCCATTTTTCTTTAGAATCTGAATCACATAGGTAATGGGAACAAAATGTAGCCACTTCATCTCTCAAATAACCCTCAACAATGGAACCTTCTGGATTACTTTTGTTTCTGACGTACTTTTTTAGAGTAAATAGGTATCTCTCTATCGGGTACATCCATCTAAATGGATTAGGACCACATAGTTTAGCCTGAGTTGGAAGATGCACTGATAGGTGAACCATTACATCAAAAAATGTTGGAGGGAATATCTTCTCCAACTTGCACAGAATTAGAGGTATTGCATGCTCAAGTTTTTCCATGCTTTGAACATCAATAGATTTAGCACACAACTGCTTAAAAAATAGGGACAATTCCATCAAAGCTTTCCCTACATGTTTTGAAGTGGTTTTCCTTAAGGCTAGAACAAGAAATCGTTGCATTAGAACGTGATGATCATGACTTTTTAGGCCCACAAGCTTCTTCTCATGAAGTTGAACTAACTGAGAGAAATTAGAAGAATAT